>RJWT010024765.1:0-16336 GCA_004365215.1 Cuniculus paca | reverse complement strand
TCACCAAGTGACAGAACCTTATGAAACCATATGCTGTCTGTTATTGACCAAAATGTCATTAAGAAGGGCATGATGGCATTTCTCCCCATGTGTCTCTGCTCAGACCTCACTGAGGCCAGAGACAGATTTTGAGGATTTGGAGGAGCCCTCTTAGTCTCTGGGAGTCAGAAAAAAACCTTAGTCTCCTCTCCCTTTGGCTGTCAGCCTTTCTGGGCCCATGAGGTGCATGAGTCACATGTGCTCAGGCCCGCAGGATGTGGACGAGGTGTACTGGTGGGGTGGGCCGGTCCCTCATTAGACACCTTCTCCTAGCAGCCAACCCCAGCCTTGAACTTGGAGGCAGAAAGGTCAGGGTTTCAGGCAGCACAGGTGTATGCAGGCCGGTACCCACATGCTCTCACCCTTTCTACTGAGAGTAATGGGACCTTTGGGAGAAAGGAGCAGGGTGCCTGGTTGGGGATTCCTGGAATGCAGATGTGGCACCAGCATGCACTGTTCATCCACAAGGTATGGCAGAGTGAGCACTAAATGAGTAACTGTTGAGAGGAAGGAAGGAAGGGGATAAAGGAAAAGACAGGGAAGAGAAGGGAAGGGGAGGGAAGGAAAGGGAAGGGAAAGGAAGGGAAAGGAAGGGAAATGTAGGGAAGGGAAGGGAATGGAAGACTAAAAGGAGAGTGTGGGTATAGGCAAGTGAGAGAGGAGTCTTCACTCCTTTTCTCACTGGCCCTCTCATCCCACATTTGAAGTGCACCCTCTGTGGACCTCTCACACAGGGCTACATGCTTAGAGGGCACCATGACAGCCAAGATGGCCACTATATCTGGCCCACACCCAGCCTGGTGCCAAGCACTACTGGTGTGCAGTGAGTGTTGAATGGAATTCAATGTACAACCTGGCTCGGGGCTGATGGGCCACGATGCCAGGGACAAACCTTCAGGTCCAATGAATTTGCCGAGACCCTCGTCCACTGTCCTGTCCCTCTGGACATACCCTGTGGGGCACTGTGCCCTTCACACCCTGGAGCAAAGGCTTTGTTTTCCTGCCTGGGTGAGACTCGCCCCAGGTGTCCATCCCCAACCAGGGCAGCCCTCACACACCTCCAGAGGGAGCCAGTCACTGTGTTGCACGCTGTTGGTGCCCCCAGCGACCCCAGAGCCAACCTGAGGCTGCTGTTTGTCTTGGACCCAGAGGATCACATGGGGAAGGGTCTTGGGCTAGCTCCTTAGGGGCCGGCTGAGAAAGGACATTCACAGGATTTCTTCCCTTCAGAGAGCCTCGGACAGCAGACAAGATGTCAAGGACTGACCTTCCAGTTCCCTCCAGCTTGTCCAAGCCGGGCTAGAGGGGAGACGGGGACAGCCAGGGCTGGGCTCTGAGTCCAGAGTCCACAGACTCCAGAGACAGCTGCCGCATTGGGGCGGAGGAAGCGGTAATGCTTGGGGGCTATGTCAGTGCCGTCTAACTCTCCCTCAAGCTAAAACATTTGCAGAATCCTGGCCAAAATTGATTTATGAGCTCCACATATTTCACAGGTCTTTACACATCCGCCAGGAATCAGCGAGGTCAGACGGAACAGACTACATCCGGAATCAGTATGAAATTGGCATCTCCCACAGTTCCCATAGGAGGAGGATAATAATTGGAGGAGATTGATATGAAACAAGGCAAAGACACACACACACACACACACACACACATGCTCGGCCTCGATTCATTTCTGTTGGGAGCAAAAACAAATCATATGTTTTTTGTGTCTAAGCCGAGTAAGGGGTGCCCATTCTCTGGGGTTGCTGTGACCAGGGTGGAGCATAGTAGGACAGAGCTTCCAGGGTGACCAGTAAGCTCAGTGCAAGCTTAGAAGTGGCCAAAGCACCCTATACTCATCTTCCAGTGCCTGCTCGGTAACTGTGGTAAATAGATACTTGTAACTCTTTAACATCTCCGCCCACCAGGAGCTTTCTGCTTTGCTCTCTGTTGTATTCCTATATTGGATAAGTATTCATTGAATGAGTGGGAAAGCCACGCATGGCTAATTGTATATGTAGAAAGAGAAATTGGTTGGTTGTATCTCAGATGCAGCTGCCCACATAGGTTAACCTACTACTATTGGTGGAATGCATCCATTCTTTATTGTTTATCTATCAAGGTATATACTAGGCACAAAGGGTTAATCAGACATTATCACTGCACTGTGGAGTTCACGATCACCTGGCAAGAGTCAGGTGGGTTGGTAGAAACTGTGGAACACAGTGAATAAGTAAAGAACTGTAGTTTGATGAAATGGAATTCCAAAAAGAAAAGTAGGTATGAAGTGCTCAATTGGCCCAGACTAGAGTGGTCGCAGACATTTTCCAGAAGGACAGGTGTTTCCCATCTGTGCATCCACTTGATTAAACAGATATCCACTGAGCGTTTCTCTATGTCAGACTCTGCCAAGTACTAAGAATGAATAAGATGCGATCCCTGCCCTAGGGATCTCCCAGCTGAGCAGATGTGAGGTGGGTGGAGAGGGACATGTGCACAAAGCTGATGAGAATCTTCCCCAGAGCTGGAGTGTGAGATAAGACCAATGAGAACATTATGTGCCAGGTGCTGCAGGAGTGCTCAGGACAAGTGTAGATTCTGCTCTGGGGATGGACATGCTAGCCTTGAAGTGAATCTTTGAAGGACTGAGTAGGATTTTCATGATAGAGATGGAGGAAGAGCATTCTGGATAGGGGATAGTGTGAGCAAAGGAAGGAAGGCAGGAAAGTTCATGGTATGTTGAGGAATAGTGGTGAGGTTCAGCTTTGGCTATGAGCCCATTGGTCACCTGTCTACTTATACCCACTATGCCTGCAGCTTGAGCACAAGTTGGGTGTGGACAGGCATGGAATGAGAAGTGAGACTCAGCAGGTTGGCTGAGGTTAGACTGTGGGGTCCATGAGTGATATACAATGGACTTGGACTTTACTCTGCAAACTCTGCCTTTTGATGGGGGAATGTGGTGTAGGTTCGATCTGTTTAAAGGATATTTCTGATTTACAGTCTCAGCTGATGGGCATCTTGGTCTAATCTCCAATCATAGCACTGCAGCAAGCTCATGGATACGGGTGCTCCAATCCCTTCTTTCTCTAGAACTCCATATTTCTAGCCATATAAGAGAAGCTGAACCACAGTTTCTATGACTTCCTCCAGCCCTGACCACTCAGCATGACCAGGTACTTATGAAAACCAGGAGAAGAGTGACTGCTGGACACAGGATCTTTTCACTTGGGATACTGATTTTACATTTAGTCTTAGCTCTGGGGACTGACAGCATACCTCATAATTTTATCACCTCTATGTTCTCAGAATCTTGCTTCAAGACCTTCTTTAACCTTGAGCATAGGCATGTACTTTGCTTAGTCCCTCTGGGAAAGGAGCGCTGGGGGTGGAGTTGTATGTGGCTCTGATTTTGCAACAGTAAGTGACCTGGTTGTGAGAAAACTCTGAAACTGCCTGTATAACACTCGGGTTGGGTTTGCAGGGAACAGAGTAAAACACCGCTTCTTACAAAGCCAAGAGTCCTCATAGGTTAACCAGTATGGTAGGAACATAGTCAGAAGTGTTTCTAGGAAATCCCTTGCCTCAGACCTCCTAAACAGATTCTTTTGCCAGAACTATCTCTACCTTTTTATTTGACTTTTTCATTCTTGAGCCTTTTCTTAGAGTCATTACTAATTTTGTGCATAGATTGCTTGAACAATTTCCATAAAATCCTAGGCAATGAATTGGACTTCGTGGGTTCAAGGAGGGCCAAGCCCCAAGACATCTGGCCAAGCCTGGATCCCCAAGCTGCTACATCTCTGTGTGGTGCTTAAACCTTGAAGTGTACCCCACCTACCCACTCACCAGCACAGGGGAAGTGCGAGTGCAGCCTCTCTCCTCTCCCTTGAAACAAATGGCAGGTAATCGAAGGAGAGCTGACTGGGGACAGGGTGGGTGGCACAGTGCAGGATGTGACTGTAGGGCAGGGTTTTTCCTGTGACCAGTAGATTGGCACCAAGAGAAGAAACCTTGATCTTGGACTTCTCAGCCATATGTTCTCAGAAACAAACTCTACACACCAATCCAAACCCCACAACTTCAACCTTATGGGAACTTTCTGGGTAAGTGAATTAAGATTTTACGAATGGCTTGCACAGCACACTTCTCATAAGTCTCCAGGTGGTACTTGGAGAGCCCACAGTATCTGAGGCCACTTGGGCTTCAGAAGAAGAAAGGTGAAACTTTGCCAGACCACATTTAGGTTTTGACCATAAAATCTTATCTTCCCTGACAAAAGGGAGGGGAAGATGAACCTGAGGTAGTTATAGAAGCCTTGAAGATGTCGCCGTGACCAGGGACATCTTGACCAGGCTTGGTCATGTGTGTGGTACATAATGTTTACATTCCATGTGGGGAGTTGGTCCATGAACGTAATGCATCTTGGTTTGGTTTTTCATCCCCTTTTCCTTCTTTGCCTCCCCCTTCCACCCATCTCTTGATCCTCTTCCTATTTTGTTTACAATTCTTGTGTGGATTTGGCACATGTAAATAATACATCTCAATTCTGTATCCTAAAAATGGGCTCGTGATGTAGGTTTTAGCTTCTTTACCTGGAGTCTGGTTTTACAAAATTCTACTCTACCCAATACATGGACATGCAGAGCTTAATCCTCTCTGTAAACTTTCAGCTGTTTTGCTATATTTGAGCTTGATAAATAATTGCAAATTGAATAAATTTGGCTGCTAGCCTTCTCTTCTTCCAGAGATACCAAAGTTAGACCAGGAGGCCCGGGTACTTTTGCAGGAAGACAAAGACACAAATGGGTTAATAACATAGAGAGTCATTAAGAAAACAGGAGATAGTGGGCTTGGCTTTGGCTCTTTGAGGAGGAAGACTTGCCAGGATCACATTCCAGGGCAGCCTATTGACTGCAAAGAAGAGGATGTGGGGCTCCAAATCAAGCCCCAAGAGCCACATGTGCACTAATAGGGTCTCGTCAACAAAAGCCCTGAGAGCAGACAGGGAGGGAGAGGCTGGGGCAGTCCAACCTCCTCTGTGAGCCTGGGACACAGCCTGCAGGGTGGGAGGTGCTCAGGGTGAGGGAAGCCTGCACAGTGTTCATGTTTGCTAGGACTGCCACAGACTGGGTGACTTCAAGGACAGAAATTTATTGTTTCCCAGTTCTCAAGGCTACAAATCCAAGGACGAGGTATTGGCAGGGTTGGTTGCTCTTGGGAGCTGCAAAGGATCTGTTGCAGGCCTCTCTCTTTGCCTTGTGCCAGTTGTGTCTTCTCTTCATCTTCCCTCTGCATGTCTGTCCCCACATTTTTCTCTTCTTAGAAGGGCACTGGTCATATTGGACTAGGACCCATTCTAATGGCCCCATTTTAGCTTAATTACCTGTGTGAAGAGGTCTATTTAAGTGCAGTCACATTCTGAAATTCTGGGGATCAGGACTTCAATATATGAATTTTGGAGAAACGTGATTCTCCCTGTAACACAGAACAAAACCGTGTAGCAGGTATTCTTCTCAGATCAGAAGGGCCACTGAGAACAGCATTCTTTTTTCTTGTCCTTAATGACCCCAGTCTGTATGTGATTTCTTGCAGGAGACTTTCTCAGATCTTTACTGTCCCCATCCAAAGTCCATTGCAGCCTGCCCTCACACTGGGTGTCCAAAATGCTTTGCTGGTACCTCTATTGGGGCATTTATTACTATGTCTTTTAGACTTAAAAATGTCTGTGTTCTCTACTCACTAAAGCCTCACCTCTTGGTTATCTTTGTGTCTTTCTCCTGTCCTTCATCTCCTGTCTCATACAGAGAGTGGTCTGTAATGTTTGCTGGCTTGTTGAAGGATCCAGTGTCCAAGAAAGTTGAGTAATAAGTACTGGGTAAACAGGAAGATGAGGTAGTTAGAAAACAGCAACGGCAACAAGGCTTTCCTTAGATTCTTTGCACTCGTCGACAGAGCCGAGCTACTGAATTTATAAAGAAAAGAAACTCTTTCCATCCTTTCACCCTCCTTTGGCCATGGTGGGTCAGCAGAAGAATCTGCCTACTGGGTGTTCAGCATTCTTAAACCCCCAGAGTTCAAACAGAATGACTCTTTGGGCCAGCTTTGAAGAAATTCTTCAATCACTTCTTAAATAATCGCATTCTGTTGGCCAGCTCCATGACTACTCCTCCCTCCACCCCCAACCCAGAGACCTTCTGTCCCCCCAACCCCCACCCCTCCTTTCTTGGCTGAACGTCCAGGTCTGCTGGAGAGAGCTAAAGCAATCTCAGCAGAGCTCGGGTTCCTTCCCACGAATCCGGAGCCACACACTCCAGAGAGCCTGACTCTGCAGAAATAGATGTCCTTTGGCAAGCTGATTTTGAAAAAAATGCTCATAACTTAAAAACACTTTGTTCCAGAATGGTGTACGGAGGAGGGAGCTTGTGCTGTCACCTAAGGCAAGTCTGCCATCTTGTTAAGGGAAGACTCAACGAGGATTTTCTCTGAAGCATCCCCCCACCTTGCCACCACGTTTACTTTAGACCTGAGCTTTTAACCTGGCATATGATAGGGTGCCTGGGTACAGTCCTTTCAGTTCTTGGGTGGTCAGCAGGGCCTTCAGATAACTGTGTCCTTGGGCCAGTTACCTCTGCTCATGCCAGGGTGCTTAAAAGACATCTGTCATGTTCATCTCAACATGACCAAGGTTAGGAAGGACAACTTTAGACTGTGGTATTCAGACAGTGTGCAGAGATTTCTAGAAACACAGAACAGGTTTCTCCATATTGACTTTTAAAATGAAACACATTCATTAGTTACTACCAGTGCTTTGGATTTTGATGAAATGAAAAGCATTAGAATTCTGGGTTCAATAAAGCTCTAGGGAAGTTCGGTTCAACTTGGAGCATTGGTGATCAGGACTGTTGATCAAGTGACCAATACCTAGCTCAAAGTGAGCTGAGCAAAGCAACAAAAAAATGAAGAAATAACACACATAGTTTGTTCTTTTTCATAACTGAAAAGTCCAGGAATATAACTAGCTTCAGACAAGGCAAGATTCAGGGGCTAGAGCACTGTTACTCAGTCTTTGGTTTTTCTCTGTCTGCCTCCTATCTCCAGTACCGAGTCTTCTTGCTCTTCAGAACAGGCTGTCCAGGTGGCTACTAGAAGCTTAGGGTTTTGTGTGATCACTTTGCAACCCAATGAAACTTTCTCAACACCAGAGCACTAGAAAGAGGAAGTAGTCAGGTTCCAGTAGCCACGATTATCCCTGAATTCATCACTATGACCAACAAACTAAGGGGCTTTGATTTAACAAATCTGTGTCACAAATCCACCCCTGGAGGCAGCAGTGGGTCTAAAGTTACCTGGAACTTATGGACTGCACGTACCAGAAAGCGGTTCCTCAAAGTAAATTGGGGTGCTCTTACTAAATGAGATATGTTGGGATGCTGAATGAGCAAGAGCTTTACCTGGACCCTGGCTTCCACATAGAAACAAAAGAAACAGGAGTGCCAGTTTGTTCTGAGCCATCAGGGACAGACAACAAAGGATGCACTCACCAGCTGATTCAGTCATCCTCACACATCTGTGACACGAGGGGCTGATGACCAGTAAAGAAGAATGGGACCTGGAGCCATCATCTGTGCTACTCATCTGCCTTGGGTAGGCAGGTACCCCTCTACCCCTTGAAGATAACTCTCCCTTTCATTAAAAATCATCTGGAAGATGTTACCATGAATCCTCTTCATAGAAATACCAGGCTGTTACCATTCTTTGAATCAAGGAAAAATACCTAGTACCTTGCTTAAATTCTTTTGTGCTGCTGTCTTTGTCTTTCTCCTGCCCTTAGGGGTTAAATTTAAAAAATAAAAAGCCAAGACTAATAGACTGTTACCACATGTAACCATCACCCTCATCACACCCCACATCAAAGCACCTGTGTGTAACTGAACTTGTTTTGTTTTAATGTAGTGACATCCTTGGCTGTGTGATCTTGTTGGTTCCACTCACATGTGCAGAGCTGTTGGTATTTCTTTGTCTCCTGACCCTTTTGTTATAGTAAATTTTGAGGCTGTTTTTTTTTTAATCTGTAAAATGAGGTTAATGCCCATCTCATAGGTTTTTCTGTGATGATAAGAGGTGAGAACGTATACAAAGCAAGTGATGTTAGGTGGGATTCAATAAGCAAAATACATATCTATATGGAGCCACAAATTCCCTAAGCAATTTTTTTTATTTTAAAGAGAATAGAACAAAACAAAACAAAACAAAACACAAAACAGAATAGAGTCAAACACAACATAGCATTTCAGAACAGAACACTGTAAGCAATACAGGTCTTCAAAACATAACAACAGGAGATTATCAATGGCTACCCTAGTGTCTCTTGTTTTCTTCGAAATGGTTGTCCATACATTCACACACAATAAACTCAAACAAAACAAAATAATACAAAACCAGATAAAACAAAAGAGTGAAAGCATTACAGGACTTCAAATCACACAATAAGAAATCAACAATGGCTACCTTAATGTCCTTTGTTTTCTTCAAAAAAGCTGTTCATATCTTCTCACATATTGCAATCAAATAGTAAAAAACAGACTTAAAACAATCAAATCAAAGAATAAAAGCATTATTGGACTTCAGAACCTTTCCTCCATATTTATCAGGGATTTTGTGTCTTATTGATAGGCAATGTTTCATTAGGAAAACTTCTATCTTTGGGAGAAAAAGTCCTGCCGGTCACTTACAAAGTGCAAGATAGCTTCTAAGAAACTTTGAACATGATGATGGCCCAGGAGTATACCCCTGGCCATGACTGAGAAAGAAAATCTTAAACAATTAAATAATGCTTTTTTGGAAATGGAGCAGAGTCATACTAAGTGCTCAGTACTGAGGTATCAAAAGTAGACTAAAGTCTTTCCTGCAAATGTTGAAGTAGAAGTAACCACTGAAAGATCTCAGGGGCAGGGTATGTGGGCCTGACCTCAGCTTTGTTCCTTAGTAGCTATGTGATCTTGGATCTCAGTTTTCTTTTTTGTAAAGTGGAGATAACAATTCCTGCCCTGCCTGCCTCACAGAATGAATAGTAATGCAGTGCAGTCTTCAATAGAAAACCTGCCAAAATAAATGCTTCCAGAACATTTTTTTAAAAAACTGCCCCATTATATTTATCAGAGTGTGTTGTAGCTATTCCATCAGTCTCTCTCAGTAAACTCAGTAAACCATTAAAAAGACTTCCACAACTTTGACATACACGAATTGGATATAACTTACACATAGACTGGAAGAAAGCCTATGCATGTATGGGAAGCCAGCCCCCAACCTAAGGACCTGTGCTGGAGTAGCAATATACTCTTCTCCACATCTGCACCCTCCACCCCTCCCAAAGTCTGCTGAGACTTGCTTATTTCTTTCAACCTCATACTCCAAAGATTCCCATCTATGGTGTTGAATGTGGCTGTAGTTTATTTTTTGCTTTTGTATACTTTTCCACTGGGAGACGAGACAAGACTACCACAATTTATTGATTCATTCCTTTGTCAGAAGAGATTTGGGTTGTTTTTAGGTTTTTTTTTTTCTGTGACAGAGAATAAATGATGCTATTAATATCCTGGGTGCCATACTGGTGGGCTGTATGGTATGGTAATTTCAACTTTACAAAATAATGCTTTACTGTTTTCTAGAAGAGTTGCACCAGTTTGCACAGCAGTCAGCAGTACACAAGGATTTATTTTGACCCAGTTTCACCAGCACTTGGCATTAACAAACTTCTTAATTTCTGCCAATCTAATGGTCGTAAAGTGTTTTCCCTGGCTATGTCCTTAGTGGCGCTTCCCAGGCTACAAATGAAGTTAATTATCTTTTAATAAAGTTATTGGCAATTTGTTTCCCCCTTTGTGCAATTATCTTTTGTCTATTTTTCTTTTGAGTTTTCTTTCATTTACATGCTGGTGATTCTAATGAGTTCTTTATGTATTTAGAGTCTATTCCTTTTAAAGTTATATATTTATATAAAAAGTTATATAGGTTGTCAATATCTTCTCCCAATTTTTCTTATCTTTTCAGTATTTTTATGACATTTTTGAGCAATGAACATTCCAAATTTTGATGCAGTTGAGTCTGTAAATATTTCTCTTTGTAGTTAGTGTCTTTGTGTTAGCTTGTTTGAGAAATATTTTCCTACTCTTAGATCATGAATATATTTCCTGTCTTTTACAAACATTAAGACTTTGACTTTCTACACAAATGGAAACCATGTGGAGTGTGTGTATATGGTGAGATGACAGACTGGATGGGTTTCACTTCTCTCCATTTGGTTAATCTCCAATTTCCCTAACATCTTTTATTGAATAGCCTCTCTTTTCCCCACTGCTCTGTGATGCCCCCATATTGGCTACCACGTGTCCAGAGCTGTTTTCTATCTTTCTGTTCTATTTTCTTCCATTGTCAATTTGTGCACCAATTTCATTGAGTGTTAATTTTTATAGCTTCATCATTAGTCTTATTACCTGATAAGACATGTTTTTCTATCTTCTTTAGGAATGTCTTTGTTCTTCTTAGACTAAGTACCTTAAAAACCCTGTTGAGATTTTGCATTGAATTTTTAGTTGGAGATACGTTTGGGTAGAACCGACATTTTTATTATATTGACTCTTTGTATCCTTGAACATTAAACCTCTTGTCTTTTTAAGGCCCTAATATCTTTCAATAAGATTTTATAATTTTTATCCAAACCTTGCACATCTCTGTCTAGATTCATTGCTAGACATCTTACATTTCTGTTGCTTTATTGATAGCATCTGTTAAAAAGTCTACTATCCTCACAGTAGCTAATTTATAAAAACACAATGTAGTTTTGAATATTTATCTATACCCAGATGGCTTATAAAATTCTCTTATTTTTAAAATTCTCTTATTATTTTATGTACTTTGTGGAATCTCTTGGACTGTTCTGTTCACATTGCCTATGAATAATGAGAATTTTGCCTCTTCTATTTTTGTTAACATGTATTAAGTGTGCAAATTAATTTTTTTTTAGCTTTTTGAGACAGAGTCTCGCTCTGTGGTTCAGGCTGGCCTTGGGCTCACTTTGTAACCCAGGTTGGTCTCAAACTTGCAACGATTCTCCTGCCTCAGCCTCCCGAGTGCTAGGATTACAGGAGTGTGCCACCAGCTACATTAATTGATCTTGACATGACATTTCTATACATTACATATTATACATTGATTGTGCTTACCCTCCCTGCTACCTTCTCTGACCCTCTTCTTTTCTAATTCTTATGCTTTTTATTTTTCATGTCTTTTGTACCAGCTGGGATCATTAGATTAATGTTAAACATAGGTGGTGACAATGGGCATCCTTGTTTTTTTTCCTGATAGCAAAATGATTGTGTCTAATGTTTCATCTTTAAGAATCAGCTTTGCTGAGGGAGCATCACTCCATTCCCTCTCCTTGTTTCTCACTCTCTCTCTCTCTATCTCTCTACACCTTCTTTCTTTTCTTTCTTCCTTCTTTCCTCTCTTCCTTTCTTCCTTGTATTACTGGGTATTCAACTCAGGACCTTTGCACTGAGCCACATTTTCAGCCTAATTTTAGATTTTATTATGAGACACAGTTTTGCTAAGTCACTAAATTGTCCAGGCTGGGCTTGAACTTGCTATTTTTCTGCCTCAGCCTCCCAGAGTGCTTGGATTATAAGTGTGCACCATAACACTTGGCTAGTTTCGTTGTTGTTGTTGTTGTTGTTGTTGTTGTTGTTGTTGTTGTTTAAATTATGAGTGGATGTTTATGTTAACAAGTGAAAAACATTTCTGCCAGTATTGAGATAATTACACACTTTTTAAAATCTGTTTATGTTAGGGGTTACATTGACAGATTTTCTTTCTAAACAACCTTAACATTCATTTCTAGGAAAACCAACCTGATCATGATACAGCATAATTTATTTAAAATTTACTTCCCAACTTGTTTGGCTAATGTTTTGTTTAGGGTTTGTGTCATCAGTATCTATAACTGGCCTCTCACATTCCTTTTTTGAATTATTTGTGCTGGTTTTGGTATCATATCAGCTTGATAGAGTGAAATGTTCTTTCTTTCCTCTGGAAGACTAAAATGATCTATTTATGGAAAGTTCGTTAGAATTTGCCCGTATGATCAATAAGTTCTAATTTTGTATGTGTGTGTGTGAAAATTTTTAGCTTCCAATATAAATTCTTTACAGTTATTGGACTATTTGGATATTCTATTTCTTCTTCTGTCAGTTTTACAATGATGTTTTTTCTAAGAATTTATCCATTTAAGTCTTTCATCTTACTTGAATTAACTTTTCCATAGCATTCTTTGTATTATCTTTTTTATCTCTGCTGCATCTATAGTTCCATTGCTATTTTCATGTCTCATGTTTTTTACTGACCTTTCTCAAAAAAACAAATATTGCTAAGTCATTTCAATTTATAACCATTTTCACAGAATCAACTTTGTTGGGATCCTCTGTTTCTTTGTTAGGACCCTTCTGTTTCTCTGTTTCTTTTTCTTTTTACTTTTTATCCCACTATTTTTGTTCCTAGTATTTGTTTTTTTATTATTATTATCTTCTAAGTGTTGGATTTCTTGGTTCCTTTCTTAATTTCTCAGGCTATGCACTTAATTTATGAATTATAAGCCTTTCTTGTTTTCTAGGGTCAGCATTTAAAAATAGGTATATTTTCCTGTTTCTTGTAAGTTTGAATATACAGTATCTCTTAACAATGGGAATATTTTCTGAGAAAAGTGGTGTTAAGAAATTTCATCATTGTGCAAATATTATAGAGCAGAGGTACACATACCTGGAAGGTAGAGTCTATTCCGCATCTGGACTGTGTGGTATAGTCAATTGCTCCTAGGCTGTACACCTGTACAGCAGGTTACTCTACTGAACATTGTAGGCAACCGTAACACAGTGGTATTTGTATATCCTTATATATCTAAGCTTAGAAAGGGTATAGTAAACATGTGAGGTAGCAGAAATTTTTTAGCTCCATTATAATCTTATATGTGGGTTTATTGTTGACTAAAGCATCATGACTATACAGTATTTTCATTGCTATTAAGTTATAAGACTTTTACAGTTTCCTTTATGATTACTTCTTATGGGCCATGATTTATTTAATGGTGAATTCTTAAAGCATACACATGTATGGGAGTTCAATTTACATTTTTGTGTTGATTTCTAACTTAATTGCTCTGCCATCAGGGAATATGATTTGTGTGATATTGAGCCTTTGAAATTTGTCTGGAATATGATTTACTCATTTTAGTATCCATAGTGCTGAACTCTATGCTATGAACATAAAAGTAGTTTGGTAAATATTTGTTGATATAATGAATGACAGACAAATGAAAGTCTATTGACCGAGGATGAAAGTAATTATGTCTTCCTGCTCAGAAAAACTGCCCAATCCCACCAGCCAGATCATATTCCAAAGAAGCCTTGCTTTTTAAATGGGCACTTGAATTATAGTGGTCTGAAAAATTATCAAAGTTGCCCTCTCTCCTGCTCACCCCCTTTCTCTTTGGCTGGGAAGCAGACACTGTGGACTATGTAAGTGGCTGCCCACAAAACTGTAATGTGACAGCTTCAGATTCATTCTAATATACCATAGATTTAGACAATAGCTCTCCCATTCTTTATATGACCCAGAAAAAGGTGATTTTTTTTCTGTAGTGATAATGGTTCTATAAATACATTTAAGGCAGTATTTCCTCTAGTGGAATCTCCTATCTCACCAAATACCCCAAATTCAGGCAACATGGGAAAACTGACATAAACCTAGTTAGTTGTGGGACAGTTAAGTTCTTAATATGTACTTTTTGTCCTGCACACTAACCATGTCCACTTAATTTTTGTCACTTATATAACAAGGCAGTAACACCTAAGAGAATTAGAGAGAATGTTCTCTTAGAGTTGCCTAAGAGAAGACAGTACAGAAAGAGAAAAACTTCACACTGAAATCAGAGCATTGGAAGACAAAGAGTGAAAATTATAAATCCACTCTACATTAGTCAGTAACATTGATTAACTGAAGAAAGGAAGGAAGGAATTAACAGCTACTTAATGAGAATGTTTTCTCCTTTTTGGAATCAATAACTGCTTTGGCATACTAAGGAGAGAAGACTGAATTATTAGCCCCTCTGCGTTTTTCTAAGCCCCTGGGGTGCCATTTGAAGATGCCTGTTAAACAGGCTCTAAAAAGGGTGCATGGGGGGAAATACTAGAACTTTCTTATTTTAGAGGAACTATCTCAGTATTTATACATTGTAACAACATCTATATATTGTAACAACTTTTTATGTATTGTAACAATGTGTAGACTGTAACAATACGTATACAATATAACAACATTTGTAATAATGTACATTATAAGCAATATTTATAGAAACAATATTTATAGAAACTTTGTAAAACAAGTGGCAGGGGCCCAACAGAAAGTAGGAGGTAACATCACTGTGCAGGCAAATACTTCTAAAAGTGGCATCAGGTGAGGCATCCTCCTCCCTCCTTTGCTGAGTTTCCTGTGTATTTGGCCAGTATCTGGCCCTGCTTTCTGTACGCAGCACACGTTGTGGGCGTGTTCGGCCGCCCTGACATCTTTTCCTAGTGCACCCTGCAGAGGGCCTCCTCGGCCCGGCCTGCGGAAGAGGAGGTGTGTGTGGAGGGCAGGACCCTCACCTGGGCTACAGCAGACTGGATTTATCAGCCTGTCTAGATGCAAGAGTTCTGAGACCTCTGCCTCCAGGGGCGAAGACAGTGTGTGGAAGACTTGCCTTCCTCAGACTATGCCGCTGAGGAGTCAGTTCTGGACATGAACCTGGCTTTCAGTTTCCTTTTTCCTTCTTTTAGGAGGTTGATGGCCCTTCCTCTCCCTCTTCTCTTTTCCTTGCTTCCTCCTGATTCTTGACCTGAAGTTTTAATCAGCATTATCTGAGGGCCAGTTTCTGTGTCTTGCACTATTTAAGGACTTTACTTACGTATGCTCCTTACAAAACCTCACAGGTAAAGTGTCATTAGTCATTCCCTTCATAAACAAGGACATCAGGGCTTGTAGGAACTCACTAACAAACAAACCCTGAAGATCTTGTTTAAAAACAGCATAGCTAAAAGAAAGAAAAAAGCATCAGGATTTGAACCAGGCGTGACCCCAAAGCCTGTGCGTTCACATCCTCTCGTGCTTTGAACTGAGGACCAGAGGCTCCACTTGAGGGACCCCGTATCATAGTCCTGTATCAGAGTCCTCTTCATTCTCACTTCCCTCCCAATCTCTTTTCTGCTGCTGTCTCCCCACCCCACCCCACCCCTCTTTGGGATGGAAAGTTGAGCTCCCTGGGGCGGGGGAGCAGGACGCCTGCTGTACTCTTCACGGGGTTTTGGTTCAGATCACAGGTCAGTTACCTCTCTGTGTAGGAATAGTTTGTAAAACTTGGAATGAAATTCAATGGACCATGGGCTTTAATTTACAGATATTAACTACGTAGAACATAAAACTTACTATCTTTTAGTGCACCGCTCAATAGTGATAAGTACATTCCCTTTCATCTAAGAATTTCATCTTGTAAACCTGAATCTCTGCCCCCATTAAACAACAGCTCATCCCCTCTCCCCAGCCCCTGGTGGTCACCATTCCACTTTCTGTCTCTATGAATGTGACTACCCTAGATACCTCATTTAAGTGGAAACCTACTGTATTCGTCTTTTGTGACTGGTTTCTTTTACTTAACATATTGTCGGCCAGGTTCATCTGTGTTGTATCTCGTGATTATGGGCAGTAACTTCTGCCAGCCTTTCCAGCGTGCTGCACGCTGGGGTGGGATGGGGTTGTTCATGTAAGTCACATCAGGCTTCCTGTGGCGGAAATGGACGAGTGCAGCTCCATCAGTAGCTAGCTGTGGTTGTTGGATGGGTTATTTAATCTGTCCACGTCTCAGTTTCCTTACCTGTAAAATGAACGAATAGTACCAAGCTTGTAGAGTGGTTGGGTGTAGAGTAGCAATGAGATCGCATAGGTAAAGCGTGCGATATACTGGCTGGTGTGTGTGCTAAGCCTTTCACAAATGCTCTGTTATGTATTAGTATAAGCTGAATATCTCAGGTACTATATAGGGATGGGGAAGGGATTAAGATATGATCTTTGTCCCTGAAGAGCTCATGTTCCATGGGAGTGAACCCATTGTATGGCCAATGGTCCCTGGCAGGCCTTACAGAAACCTGGGGTGTGCGCTGATAGAGACCCTACTTTCAGGGGTTCCTTCTAATCCCCCCATCTACATGCTCCCTATAGCAGGCAGCAC
>RJWT010024764.1:0-16357 GCA_004365215.1 Cuniculus paca | reverse complement strand
AAAAAAAAAAAAAATTTAAGAAGAGCTGGAAAAGCCAGGCATGGTGGTGCACAGCTGTCATCTCAGCTCTCAGGAGGCTGAGGCAAAAGGATCACCTTGAGTTTGAGGCTAGCCTGAACTCCATAGTGAGATTTGAAGGCAGTGTGTGGTGGCACATCCCGGTAATCCCAGCACTTGGAAAGCTGAAGCAGGCCAGTTCAAGGCCAGCCTGAACTGCATAGTGAAACTGTCTCAAAAAGACCAAAAAAAAAAAATTGATTCTATACAGCTGAAGCCTTAATAAAATTACACACCATTGCAGGATATAAAGTAAAATGTCATCCCAATGAAAAGATGCGTAAGATAGGTTGGTAAGTAGAGGGGAAGAGAACGGTACAGAACAGCAGTGCTCGCATTCTTGCAAGCATAAGGTGCGGACCATCTGGCTGCGGGGTCTGCCTGAAGTATCTCTGCAGCTGCCGGGCAGGTGGGGGACTCTGTGAGAGGCACCTGGTGGCTGTGGGTGTACAGGGGAAACAGGAAGGCAGGCTGCCTTTCACCTGCTCTTATCGTAGGACCTTCAGAATTCTGTACCAGTGCGTAAATTACCTTTTAAAAAACACATCCGGTGTGGCTAGAACAAAGTAACCCGAAGGACTTCCTTCTGATGGTTTCATTGGTCAAAGACACAGCGAGTTGCCCCCTTTAATAAAAGGTGCCAGGAATGACTGGCTTCTCTCGTTCTCAGCGAATCAACCCCTCTGCGGAGATGGTGATGATTGACAGAATGTTCAACCAGGAGGAGAGAGCATCCCTGTCCCGAGACAAGCGCCTGGCACTTGTGGACCCCGGTAAGCCTCCCGCAGGCTCCTGCTGTGGCTCAGGGACTGAGGGAACTTCAGGGAGGGCGTGAGCTGACCCTTGGGCAGGTCCGGAAAGTGGAACATGAATTTTCGGGAGAAAAATCCCAGAATTGAGAGCAATGTATGACGATTCTAAGAACATCTCTATTCTAGAAAATCTCAAGTGGAATTTTCCATTTGGTTAAGCAATTCTTCTTCCCCACTGTAAAGACATCTTCTCTGTCTTTGAGAACCAAAGCAAGTGAGAAGCCTTCTCAGAAACACTTAAATCGCAATATATTATTGAAGCTGCTTGCTATTTATAAGTCACAGTTAGGAGGAAAACATCTGTGAAACAGTCCCTGACCACAACCAGAACATCGTTAACAGTCTGTTGAAGGATTTGTCTCTCATCCCGTTAGTTTCCTGCCGATTTCACACATTTTAGGTTTGTCCCATATTCTGTCATTTGATCATTTAAAAACCAGTTCAGGGGATAGGGATATAGCTCAGTGGTACAGCAGGTGCTTAGTGTGCAACGTCCTGGATTCAGTCCCCAGCAGCAAAATTAGAGTTCTGTGTTTTTTTCTAGTTTCTAAAATACTGTTTTGAAAAAAATTTTAAAAATAAAGTATCATTTTGTTTTTGAGTCGGGGTCTCACCTATTGCCCAGACTGGTCTTGAACTCATGTGCTAAAGTGATCTTCCCACCTCATCTAAAAGTTTTAAATCAAATAACCCTATAATAGTTCACAGAAGATAAATTTTGCCTATGTTTACACTATAAATGTTTTTATTTCTCTAAATTTCCTCCAGTTCTGGTTCCCATTGCATATATCACATGTATACAGTTACAATGGTAGATCATGTGCTAGGTATGACTTTGATACTAATATTCTTTCATTTAATGTATCACAAGTTCTGGAGGCTGGGGATACAGCTCAGTGGCACAGTACCTGCCTGGCAAGTGTGAGGTCCTGAGTTCAATTCCCAGTACCCCAGCCCCCCCCCAAAAAAAATCACAAGTTTTTAAATCATGTTGCTGTAGTCTTCAAAATGATATTTAATATATTTTAATGTACTAGCTTCATAATTTAGCTAATTCATCCCCCTGCTATTGGACTATTATTTTCTTGCATCTTTAGTCTCTTTACTGTCTCTTGTAAGATCTAAATATTACAGTTCTGCCTTGTATTTGATGTGGCTCGAAAGTCTACAAATAGAATATATGATCCTCTCTCTCAGCCTAGCAGAAAGGAACACTGTGTGCCTCGCAAGCGCCTCAAGCTTTCTGAAAAGGAAGAGGACGGTTTGGAAATACTTCTGTCCCTTTTAGAACCTGAAATCTCCTGTTACCTCTTGGCGAGCTGGCAGTGCCTCGTGCCAGCCCCAGTCCTGGGCACCATGTGGAAGGGGCTGCACTTCCCTCTATGTGGCACCCGCGCACTCATGTGCATTGGGAGAAACCTTCTTTCTGGAGTGTAAGCTGTATTCCCTCCATAGGTCTCCCATTTGGGGATTTGATGAAGTTTGTTCTCACTGTGGGCACGCTTTGTGGCTTTGTAGATGTCACCAGAGTCCTACTTTATATTCTTTACTTCCTGCCTGACAGCAGTGTGCCTGCTTCCATCCAGCCTCCTGAACCTTAAATTCTCACACACACTTCCCTGCTACCCACTGGCTCCCTGTGCCCGGACAGCCCCGTGCTCACACAGACGCTGCCTCTGGCCCCGCTGTCCTCCTTAGCACATACTGTTGTGCTGTGTTTGGCCATTCATCCTGTGACCTTGGCAGAGTGACAGGCCCCTCGCTCGAGTCCCTAAAGACAAGTCACTGTCTCCGTCCCCCTTCCCTGCAACCTGCCCCCCAAGAAGGAGCCAGGTTGGTAGCAGCGCTGACCGCTCTTCTCAGACTGTTTTAAAGCAGTTGTTCATAAGACACTCATAGAAAACAATAGTGAGAGGTGCCTGGTGCAGCTCGGTGAGAAAATGCATGCTTAGTGTGTGCATGGCCTGGGACCTGTCCCCAGTATGGCAATAATAATAACAACGCCAAGAGATCAGCACTGGGGAGCCTTCTGCCTTTTGCATTTTCCCATGGGACATCAAGCAGCTACCTTTTCAAAGAGGTTCTGTTTCCTGCTGGAAAGGGTAGCTCCAGAGCCTCAAGTACATTTATGGGATTCTCTGTCTGTCTGTCTCTCCTCTCTGCTTCATTCCTTCCCATCCCTCTCCCCCAGTTAAACCCAAGGCCTCTACAACCAATCCCCACTTTGATTTTTTTTTTTTTTTGGAGACAGGATCTCACTGTGCAGGTCACGCTGGCCTTGAATTCACAGTGATTCTCCTGCCTCAGTCTCCCAAGTGCTGGGATTATAGACATTCACCACTACAGCTGGCAGTTTTTTAAAATTCTGAGACAAGGTCTTTTTTTTTTTTTTGTGGCACCAGGGATTGAACTCACGACCTTGTGCTTGCCAGGCAGGCGGTTAGGCCACTGAGCTAAATAAATCCCCAGCCCTTGTCTTTTTGAGATAGGGTCTCACTGTGCCGTTCAGGCTGGCCTTGAGCTCACTTTGTAGCCCAGGCTGGTCTCGAACTTGTAACGATCCTCCTTCCTCAGCCTCACAGAGTGCTGAGATTTACAGGCCTGTGCCACCATGCCTGGCAAATGCCCTTTCTTTATGGTGTGTCTGCAGGCTATCGACTCAACGTTACTCACTGAGGGTCTGTTGAGTCATCCCTGCCCTCTCTCGAGCTCACTAATGTTCTTTCTACTCCTGTTTCCAGAGGGATTTCAGGCCGATTTCTGTTGTTCGTTCCAACTTGGCAACACTGCTCACGAGACACAGTTTGGCAGGAGCACCCAGCATGGTGGGAAAGTGGCCAGCTCACTCCACCTGGCAGCCAAGACCCAAAGCAGAGACCGAGCCAAGCCGAACCTGACAGAACCAACGAATCATGACCAGTTTCATCCAGTGCCTAATCACATCGTGGTCTCCGCGGAGGGAAACATCCTGAAAAAGCCGGAGTGTCTCGGCCAAGCCCTGAAGTTTGACAAAGCAGGTGTGGCACATTACCGGAGCACATGTGATGACAAGAGCAGCCGCAGAGACCCCAGGAAGGGCCCTGAGTGCTCTCCCGGGCCCGAGGGCCACCTCAGAACCTTGTCCCGCACGGACCACAGTGCTGAGAGCAAACTGTCCGGGATCCTCGCAGATTCACACTCGGAGATGACATGCAACAACTCCTTCCAGGACAAAGTGCTGAGGAACTCCCCCAAAAACGAGGTCCTACACACAGACATCATGAAGGGATCCGGGGAGCCACAGGCCGACCTCCAGCTCACCAAGAGTTTAGAAACAACGTTTAAGAACATCTTGGAACTCAAAAAGGCTGGGCGGCAGCCCCAGAGTGACCTGGCAGGGAGCGGCTCTGTGGAGCTTGATTTCCCCAACTTCTCTCCAATGGCTTCACAGGAAAACTGCCTGGAAAAGTTCATCCCGGACCACAGCGAAGGTGTGGTAGAGACAGACTCGATTTTGGAAGCAGCTGTAAATAGTATCCTAGAGTGTTAATAGCAGCAGTGCACCCTCCCTCCCAGTCCTGACAAGTTAGCTGCTCCCAGCAGAAGCAAGTGGAAGCAGCCTCCTGTCTCCGCCTGCTTTCATCTCCCATCACAGGTTTCCTTTCTCTCTCAGCCCCGTCCTTTGTTTCAGAGCAATACTCGTCGCGGTTACAGGGAGATCCTTGAGGAAAATCGACCCTTGGTAGAAAGCAGTCTGATAGGCCCCACACATTCAAGTATTCTGAAAGTGCTACGGTCCTTTCTGTCTGTTTGTTTTCTGTGTTTTTATTTTAAAACACTGTCACTCAATGAGACCATAATACACTTGGCCCTGGGAAAATTTTTGACAATCATAAGTCTTTTTGAGAAGAACAGACTTATTAAAGAAAATCAAACAGGACCGATAGAAGCTACTTTTTAAGAGTATCCTACCGTAGCTCCTAATTGCTGCTTTTTATTTTTGTTGTTTTGTTGTTGTTGTTTTGTTTTGTTTTTTGGCCTTGTTTCTGTTTTGGGGATTTTAGGTGTAAAACACCGCAAGGTTGCTCCCCACTCAGCTCTTGCTGAGCCCCAAGCCAGGAGTGCAGAGCGGGGTGCTGCTCCTTGGGTGCTTCTTAGGGCTCGGGAGCAGAGCTGCACACCTGGGCGTCTGTGCTGAGTCCATCCAGGGAGCACTGTGTTTGCAGCTGCAGCAGCAGGGCCCAAAATAACCCAGCAGGCTACTTAAAGAAGGACGCAGATGGGTTAAGTGGCACAGTGTACAGGGGAGGCCGGAATAGAGCCATGAGGATGATAATATGTATATATGTAAAAGCATATATATGTTAACTATTGAAAACAAACCAAGAGTTTTGCATTTTATAATTGGGTAGAGTCAACATACAGTGTATGTTCTTGTCCATTGCCGGGTTGTGTTTCCTGACCCTCTGTACCCGCTCCACAGCAAATAGCCAAACATCAGAAGCACTTTCATTAGAAAACTATGTTGTAATTTTGCAGTTTAAACTTGAAGGGGACTTTGGCCTTGTTGATGCTCCTTGTCATCTGAGAACAGTAGTCACCCTGGCAGCAATCATTACCAAAACACAGACAAACCAAAGGTAACCAGCCAGCCCATCACTGCGCGGAGAGCTGCGACCCGGCTCCCCTGGGAGCCAAAGGACACGCCCTGTCAGCCTCTGTGTTTGGCCGTGTTCATGTCTGTGAACATGACTTCCTGCTTTATTTATTTATACTTCTTTTCAGGGAATGTTCCCTGCTTTCCTCTCTTGTACACCTGCCCCAGGTCACCCCATCACTGTGGTGGTTTTGGTTCCCCGTGTCATTGGCCCTGTCACTGAGAAGCTACACAATGGTCACCCTTCTCCCAGGGCACAGGGACACAGGGGTCTGCGCCGTTGGGTCACAGCGTGTGCACCCTCACTCGCTTACTCTGCTGCCTTCCTGCTAGAGGAGCACCCACTGGTCTCCACACGGATGTGTCCCCAAATAGGGGTGCCACCCATTGTCACGGTGTTGGGCCTGCAGTGGGAAGGAAGGCAGGCAGGCAGGCAGACAGGCTTCTGATTATCCAGAAACACAGCCACAGAAGACCCACGCCCTGCGCCCCCCACTCGCCGCCACACAGAGAAACCCCGCCCGCCACAGCCAGGCTGCGCGCGAGCAGTGAGCAGCATAGCGCACCTTCCCCGCCCCACGGAAGAAGGAAAATCTGGGCCCTCCTGAGGTCTCCACTTTTTCCTTGCTTGTGCCAATGTCCGAATTGCAGGTCCCTCCCTGTACTATAACCTGTTAGATAAGTTGGTGTTGCCAGTCACACCTCCGTGTTTGGGCAGCCTTGGTTCAACAGCTACCTGTAACCCCATGATTTTCTAAGCGCGTCTTTTAATTCACATGGTCCCTGCTGATCAAATTCTTCTGACTGTGGAACTGTATACCTGGAAGCCTTCATGTGGGCTGCTAATGAATTGTATTAATTACTGCAAATCAATGGAATTTTTTTCTTTCTTTTTTTCAGTACCGGGGGCGGTCTACCACTGAGCTCCATCCGCAGCCCTTTTTAACTTTTTTTGTTTGTTTTTATAAGACAAGGTCTCATTAAATTGCCCAGGCGAGACTCAAACTTGTGATCCTCCCACCTCAACCTCCCAAAGTGCGGGGATCACAGGCCTGTGCCACTGCGCTCAGCTTTGGTTTTGTTTTCTTTTGTTTGGGTACCGGGACTCGAACTCAGGACCTCGTGCTTGCCAGGCAGGCACTGTGCCACTGAGCTGTATCCCCGGCCCTGTTTTCCTTTGTTTTGTTTTGTTGAGATGGGGCCTAAATTGCCCAAGCTGGCCTCGAACTTGCGCTTTGCCCTGCCTCAGTCTCCCTAGAAGCTGAGATTAAAGGTGTGCACCACCATGCCTGGCTCAGTGGAATTCTTAAGAGACAAGATAAGCCTCATGTGCATTTGTCACCTCTCTGTCCCTCTCCTGCCCCGATTCCCCAGTCCTGGCTTTTCTTCTCTATGCCATCTTTAAAGCATTTTAAGCCCTACCACTTGCCCAGCAAACAGAGAGCCTAATTTACCAAAATGAAACGTAAATTTGTGTCCTTGTATGTAAGTTTACTTTTTATGGAAGGAAGATAATGACATGAAGCTTACAGTTGTATTTTACCCTGTCCTTAGGTTGTGTTCCTGGGGTCCTCGTGGTGTGGCGCCCCCTCTGGCAAGGGCGGGAGAATGCAGCCTCTGATGGCCAAGATTCAGTTGTCCCGGTTCATTAGTCAAAGTTCAGTTTCACAACTACTTGTGTTCAGTAACAAAAGTCATTTTCTTTCTTCCTTTCTTTTTCCGTTTGTTGTAGAAGTGTGTGAATGTGTTATTACCCATTTGATTTTCTGTGTCCTTAAGTACTGTCTGAAGCTGAGGCAAATTTTAAACTGGCAATTACGAAAAAGAAATATTTTCATTGGGAAGAATTCAGTAGACTCTGTTAGATTAGGGAGGCCTTACAGACTGACTTGACTTCAAGAGGATGTGTCACTCACTGTCAGTGTGGTGTGGGCTTTATTTGCTTAAATACCTTCATTTGTATAGTATGTCTCACTTGAAATTGCTTTGTATACATTTTGTAAAAATATTTATAAAATGTTTTGTAAAAAAAAGTATAACAAATTGCAGTTTATTTTGTTATGTTGGATAAATACTGTTAAAAAGAAACCAGTCAGTAACTATATTGTTAATCCATGGTTAGGAAATGTTTAGTTGGAGATTACAAAATGAAACAACCATTGCAATACAGCCAAAGATTTGGGAAAATGTGCAACTGTGATTGTCTTGATTTTGCAAACAGGAATAGCTACTTTCCCCAGGAAAAAAAAGGGAAGATAAAGGTTCAATGGAAGTTCTGGTTAAATGTATCTACTATGACTTTTTGTAGCTTACACATTGAGGGGACAGGATTTTAACTGATTGGCCTTTCTAAACACTGATCAATTAAATGAAGTTGGTTGGTGAGGAAATTTGGTCCTGACTGGCCTCCGTCCTTACTCCTATCATGTGATCCTTGGCTAAGGAAGGAAAAGGGAGGATCACTGCAAAAGGTCATGTATTTTGTTGCTGTAAGGACAAAGATAAAGCTAAAGGATAATTAAAACTTTTACATAAAGGCTTAGGTATAATATGTTCCTCTTGGGATTCACATATTTGATGCAACTGAATGGGGAAAACCTGTCCCCATTTCTGTAAAATCAGCCCCCTTCTAACTTCTTCCATCATTACTTTGCTCAAGATTCAAAGACCCAACCACGTGTAGTACTCCACGTGTAGTACCTTTAGTCCCAGCACTCTAGAGTCTGAGGCAGGAGGATTGCCCCGTATTCAAGCCCAGCCTGAACTACATAGCAAGGTTTTGTCTCAAAGAAAAAAATGGTTCAAAATTCCAGAGAAGTCTTATGTTCTCCCTCACTGGGAGATCAGAAGTGTTAAAAAGATCTTACAGGGCTGGGGATATAAGTCAGTAGCACAGCCTGGCAAATGTGAGGTCCTGAGTTTGATTCCCAGTACAAAACAAAAAACAAACAAAAAAAACTTACAAAGACCCCCGATACGTAAATCCTGGGCTAGGTGCAATGGTGAGCACCTGTAATTCCAGCACTCTGGAGGCTGAGGCAAGAGGACTGCAACTTCCAGGCCATGTTGGGCAATTTAGCAAAACTGTCTCAAAATAAAATTTAAAGAAAAGAGATCATGTATGTAACTCAATGGTAGAGTGCTTGCAAAGACCAGTTCCCAAGAAAGATGGGATACTGTTAGGAAATGGGGGTGGAGGTTGGCAGGCCTTAAAAATTAAAACTGTCCATCCGTGAGATTTCAGGACCTGAAACCCTATATCACTGTGCACATAGCTGTCCATGATGTGTCCAATGATTCTCTAGTGCTGGCCGTGTCCAAGATAAGAACAGAAAGCCAAGTCTGGCGGTACATGCCTATAATCGCTGCACTCAGGAGGCTGAGGCAAGAGGATCACCGTGAGTTCCAGGCCAGCCTGGCTACATAGTGAGTTCAAGGCCAACTTGAACTATATAGGGAGACCTTTATCTGCAAAAAAAAAAAAAAAAAAAAAAAAAAAAAAAAGTAGATTTTTAAGGTTCTAGATAGCCAACCCACATTCTCAGTTTAGGGGTAAAGAAAGCCTATGTGTCACGTGGTCAGTGCTCAATAAACGCAAATTTAGTGAGAGCACAGTTCTTGGCTGAAAAGGACTCCATCCTTTCCTGGGTCAGTCTGATGCACCGCCTGCCTTGGGAGGAGAGTTAGTAGTCTCCTAGCACCATCTGCTGGCCATGAAAAGAACATTTCCTGCAGCTTCCAAGTCCCATTCCACTGGGAATGTTTAAGGACCCTGAAATTTTTATTCCCAGAAAGAGAAAGCTACAAAATACTGATTTTTTTTTCCCCATTTACTCTTGAATGGCTCTTGCATTTTGGTTAACCTTCTCTTTTGCTTCTTGCTAAAGTAAGGTATGTGGTAGGGCGTGGAATGAGTGAAAATGAGCCTCTGGTCACTCACTGAGATTCTGAACATCATTCTTTTCACCTTTATCTATCAGGTTTTAAGCAGCCCAATGTACATACTGCCTTTTGGTGGGGTGGACCAGTTAACACGCAGTACGGTGACGCCCTGCATCGCCAGATCTACACAAGCCCTGTAGGCCCTCCCTGTAAGAGGTGTTGCAGAAGACACAGAGAGCGTATGTATAGCAAGTTCCCTGTCCTCAAAGAGCTCTCAACATAGCATGTGGTGGCACATGTCTGTAATCCCAGCACTCGGGAGACTGAGGCAGGACATTGCTATGAGTTCGAGGACAACCCTTGGCTACAGAGTGAGTTCAAGTCCAGCCTGAACTATGTATCAAGACCTTGTCTCGAAAAAACAAAAGTCAAATAACACTCATCCCAATTAGGGGAACAGCAAGCCCAAGGGATAAGACAAAGTCCAGGAATGCTTTTAGGTGCTGCAAAAATAATGACATTGCCTGAGACCCTTAGGATAAGTAAACATACGGTGCTAGACACAACAAGGCTAATCTGTGATTGTCTCAGCAGGGGTGGAGGTGCTACTGCCATCCAAGGGATGACAGAACCCAGGGATGCTATTAAACAGCCCACAATGTACAGGACTCCTCACCCCCATTAATAAAGAATTGTTTGGCTACAGGTGTCAAAAGTGCCAACACTGAGAAATGGAAGTAGACTCAGGATCAGTGATGATTCGGGTATCACCAAAACACAAGAACACATCCAAACCCCGCTCCCCATCTGGTATTGAACACAGGCCTTCCACAAGTGATCTATCACTGAACCACACCCTTAGCCCAATTCTTTTTACTTGTTTTCTTTTCTTCTTTGACACTCAGTCTCACTATGTTGCCCAGGATGATCTGAACCCTCGGTTCAAGGAATCCTCTCCCCCGAGTCTCCCCAGCTGGGACTAAGACAGGGCACCAGGCATCTGCCTGATAGCACTTTCTTACACCCTAAGAGAACCATTCAGAGGAAGGGAAGACGTTACTCAAAACCCTTGCTAGTCAAAGTGTAGCCCAGCTGGGCATGGTGGTACACCCCTATAATCCCAGCACTCAGTGGCTGAAGCAGGAGGATCACTTCAAGCTCAAGGCTAGCCTGGGCTACACAGTGAGTTCAAGGCCAGTTTGAACTACATAGCAAGACTCTGTCTCAAACAACAACAAAATAAATAATAAAAAAATAAACAGAAGGGCTGGGGATCTAGCTCAGCGGCCTAAGTGCCTGCCTGGCAAGAGCAAGGTCGTGAGTTCAGTCCCTGGTGCTGCAAAAAAATAAAATAAAATAAAATAAAATAAACAAACAGAGCCAGGCAAGATGGCACACATCTGTAATCCTACCATTCAGGAGGCTGAGGCAGGAGGATCACAAGTTCCAGACCAGCCTGGGCTACACAGTGAGTTCAAGGCCAGCCTGGACTACATAGTAAGACCCTGTTTTACAAAAGCAAAGCAAAACAAAAATAAACTGTGGGCATTGAACTTGCAGTTGTCCTCACACCTCAGCCTCCTGCATGCTGGTGTTACAAGAGAATACAACTGGCTTGAATTTTATTTTTTTTAAACAGGGCTGGCCATGTAGCTCAGTACAAGAGTGCTTGCTACCAAGCCAACCTTAAAAATCTGCATTTAATTTTAAAGGGATCCTCAGGACTCCTACACACATGAACACTCAGCAGATTTCCAAAGATGACAGGACTTACGGTGCTGCTCAGGACATCACCTAGGATAGCCGCGAGCGTACAGCAGGCGGTGAGCGCCACACTAGGGAAACTGAGATGTGAGGTGCGTTTCCAGTTTCCGGCAGCGGCGATGGTGACCAGCATCGCGTTGACTGCTGTCAGACACTGTGCTTAATGCTCAGTGCAATTTCACCTAGTCCTCGGAACGCTACTACTCATCTCATGGGTAAAGAAACCAAGGTACAGAGAGTAAATAATGCTCACAGACCCGATGAGGGAACGAAGTCAACAGAATCAGGGCTACCTTTCATGTGCGTGTGCGTGTGTGCGCGCGCGCGTGCGTGTCACTTAGAATCGAACCCTGGGCCTTCGCACTGGGCTGTAGCCCCCACCCCTTTTTATTCTGAGACAGGATCTCACTAACTTGCTAAGCCGCCCAGACTGGACTCCAACTTGCATCAGTCCTCCCGCCTCAGCTTCCCAGAGAACTGGGATCACAGGCATGTGGCGCTGCACCCATTCGGGGCTGTTTTCTTCACGTAAGCAGTCTACAAACACATCCCCCATATGTGGGTGCCAAAGCCAGGTCCCCGCATTTCGCCCTGTCCAGCGAAAATCCCGTCACAGGTTACTAGGCTCTTTTTGTTCGAGCCGCAACTGCGCCGCCACCGCGGAAGCAGGGGTGCACTGTGGAGAGCGTTTTATTCCCAGCCAAGCCGCCAGAGGTTCGAGAATGTAGTTTAAATGAAAAGAACTGGATTTTTGAAAATGGCACGGGCACTAAAAGACATGGAAGGGGTGCAAAAGAAAATCTGCGCCATTTTTGGCATGAATCACACGGTGAGCCAGACCTCTTAGAGACTCACTGTTGCTAAGTGGGCGTTGGCTGTCCGAGTCATCCAACGTGAGCTAGAGTAGACCTCTCGATGATCAAGTGAACACAGAGCGGATCCTCTCTTCCCAGGCGGGTGGGAGTGCGCATGAGCAGTAGCCATTACGCTGGGAAGATGGCGGAAGAAGGGTGAGTTTGGGGCGTTTGGAACGGTGGAGTGGGACCTTAAGTATCCAGTGCCATCCTTGGTATTTATCATCCTTTGGTGATAAGAAAGGAGGTTATAGAAAGAGAAAAAGGACAGGCCTCCAGTTACAGAGGGTCGCGGTGGGGGCGAGGGGCTCCAGGGATAGGGCGAACGGAGAGGGTCGTTCTCGGGTTACCTCGAGAGTCGAGGTCAGGTGGCGGACAAGGGAAGTGAGCTCCGGCGGGGAGAGTTGTTACAGAGTGCCGGAAGAGTGCCAGAGTTGGGTTCACGCAGCCTAACTTCCAGTATTCACTCAGGGCTTGTCCCAACGCCACGGTTTTACTAATCTCAGAGCTATTAAGTGTGCAGAAAATTGTGGCTGTTAACAGCTGTTGACGTATGCGAATGCAGACCAATGGGTTCATACCCCCCCCCCCGTTTTTTTTTTAAACAGTGTCGCTTTGTGAATCAGGCTGGCCTCAAACTCTGTGTAGTCCACACTGGCCTAGAATTCAAGGCCAGCCTTCCTGCCTCAGCTTCTTGAGTGCTGGGATTATAGGCGTGCGCCACCACGCCCAGCATAATGGCTTTTTAAAACTTGGAGGATGAGTAAATATTAAGGGTCTGTGTTGAAGACTCGACCCAGGAATTTGAAGACAGTGTTCCCCAGTCTCCAAAACGCTGAATTGGCTTGGAAATACAGCGAATGGTTTTCCTAAATTTTATTGCTGATCTCGGTATTCTGTTTCAGGCAAAGAAAAAAGATCCCCTTGGTTCCAGAAAATCTCCTGAAGAAGAGGAAGGCTTATCAAGCCCTCAAAGCCACTCAGGCAAAGCAGGCACTTTTGGCAAAGAAGGAGGTAATGCTTGGGAACCTAGAAGAGGGTGTTAGAATTCATTTTGGATGAATTTTATCCAGCAAGTTGTTTGTATGTTAGAAATTTTTCCCAGTAATTATCGAGCTTTCTTATTTTTTATTTATGTATTTTGAGAGACAAAGGCTCGATATGCAGTTTATGCTGGCCAAGAACTCACTGTGTAACCTAGGTTGGCCTCAAATTTGTGGCAACCCTTCTGCCTAGGTGTTCAGACTGCTGACATTACAGGCATGCGCCACAATACCTGGCCCAAGCTTTCTCAGTCTTTCCTTGGTTTCTCACTTTTCATATAATAACAGAGTATGCTTGCTTGCTCCCCTTTGCAGGATGTAGAAAAATACTCTATCATTAGTGACTCACAAATTACTATTGTGGAAGTAAACTAAATATAAACAAAGGAGTAGGGGCATGGTGATGCATGCCTGTAATGGCAGCAACTTAATGAGACCCTGTCTCAATGGGGAGGTAGCTCAGTGCGGAGGCCCTGGATTTACTCTCCTGTACTATAAAAGAAAAAAGATGAGTCCAGACACAAAGGAGTGATGATGGTCTGTTTTCTCTACAAAAGAGAAAGGTAAAAGAGATCAGATTTAAGCGACTGGAATCTTTCCTTCGTGATTCCTGGCGACAGCGGCGTGACACGGTGCGTGTGAAACGACTAGAAGTGAAACCTCGCGCTTTGGAAGCCCCTGATGACCATTCCTTGGCCTTTGTTGTCCGCCTCCAAAGGTAGAATACCTGTGTCTTTTCAGATGCCCTGCAGCTGGGTGAATGGTTGTTTCAGCTTAGACCTTTTGTGGGGAGATGAGGATGCGGCAAGGCCTAAGCCACTGTACAAGTTGTGCTAGGGGTTCAGAGTTGAGCACGGCAGTTTCCATCTGCAGGCTTAGGGAGATGAGCCTTGGGCAGATGGACTTACATAGAAAGGAGTTCAGGACCAGAAAGCTTGCTTGTTTGTGGGGGTGGGGGTGCCAGGAATTGAACTCAGGGCCTCACACTTGCCAGGCAGGTGCTGTGCCCCTGAACTATACCCCTAAACACCCCCTCCCCCCGCTTTTTTTTATCCCAGAAAGCTTTTGAAGCAAAGTCTTAAAGTAAATCAAGGTTATTTTTCTAGGAACTAAAACAAGGCAGAATGAATGGGTGGCACATATTCAGTACTGAGAAGACATTTCCATGTTTAGTGGAACTTTGCTGACTTGTCCCTACTCTCACATGCAACTGTGTGACTCTTGTTATGAAACTTGTGAGTTTTAAATACTTAGAGGAGTTCTGTTCTCTTTAACCCTCCTTCCACTGCCCATAATCTCTTTCCTGGACTATTACTGTACCATATTAGTTTCCTAACTAGATTTTCCTGTGTCTGGTTCACAGTCTTGAGATCTTATCTATATAGACTGCGTTCAGTGATTATCAGAAAAAAACCTGTGGTTTTTCTTGCTTAAAGTCTTTAGTAGCTTTCACTGCCTGTGCAAGCAAGTCCAGCTGCCTTGGCTGGACATACATCATCCTACATCACTGCCCACATGCTCAGGGACTCACTGTGCCGTTGTACCTTGGGCATTGCTTCACATCAGGGGAAGATGGGACATTTACAGACTGCCTCCCTTCAAAGACTGGTGCGTCTTTCCCTGCATTCCTAGTGGAACAGTACACATTTCTGGGTGCTTGCTGGACTGCCATAAACCAGAGAGAGCCTGACTTCTCTTTGTATTTCAGTATTAACGGGGTGAGTTTACTAGTACAGAAGACCATTGCAAGACTTCGCCTGAAGAAGTTGTTCAGTGGTGTCTTTGTTAAAGTCAACCCCCAAACCCTCAGAATGCTGCGGATAGTGGAGCCTTATGTGACCTGGGGGTGAGTGTTCCCATGTGTGTTCACGGCGCCCAGGCTGTTCTCCCAGGCTTGTGTGCTCTGTTGGACATGTGACCACATTGCACAGAAATCAGAAACTTTGGGACACAGAGCTGGTAGGGGGAGGATCAGTGATGCTCACGTGGACTGAACAGTGCCGTGGCTTGTTCGGTTGACAGCTTGGGATCTTGAAGCTGAGCTAGTGGCAGTGCTTATGTAAGAGTAATTAGTACCCCTCAAACATTAAAGCCCAACAGAGGCTTGGGTTTAATACAGAGCGTTTGTACTCTCTTGAATAGACTGGAAGCCAAGATACGGTTTGTTAGTACTGTGCTGTCAAAGTCAGCACAAGATACGGTTTTTGTTTTAGCTGGGAAATAAATTGTTTCACCTTATGTAGCCAGGGCCACTCTGTTTTAATCCCCTCCTGTGCACGTGTATCCCCAGCTGAAAAGGAAGTGCAGAACACTTCCCCCGCTTTTTCTCAGCCAGGCCACAGCACTGCATGGCCAGTGGCATTGTGCTGGGCGCCAGCTAAGGCTGTGCTTGCTTCTGCCTCACATAGATTTCCAAATCTGAAGTCTGTCCGGGAACTCATTTTGAAACGTGGACAGGCTAAGGTCAAGAATAAGACCTTCCCTCTGACGGACAACACTGTGATTGAGGAGCACCTGGGTGAGTGCCGCACCGAAGGGTCAGCTGGGCCAGAAAGCAAGGGTCTTTGGTGGCACTGGTGTGGGAGCCAGGGTGTGTTCTTCTTGGGTCCCCAGGAGCTTCCAGGTGTAAGCTGCATAGACAGAGAATAAAGGAATCTGCCTGGGCCAGGGATTTAGCTCAGTGGCATAAGTGCCTGCCTGGCAAGCGCAAGGTCATGAGTTCGATCCCTGGTACCAAAAATAAATAAAGGAATCTGCCTTTATGACTTTTAGGCAAGTTTGGTGTCATTTGCCTGGAAGACCTCATTCACGAAATCGCCTTCCCGGGGGCGCATTTCCAGGAGATTACCCACTTCTTGAGCCCTTTCCGCCTCTCTGTGGCCCGGCATGCTACCAAGAACAGGGTGGGCTTCCTCAAGGAGATGGGCTCACCTGGCTATCGGGGTGAACGCATCAACCAGCTCATCCGCCAACTGAACTAGTTCCAGGTGAGCCAGGGCTGAACACTGTCCTTGACCCAACCTTGGATGGGCCACACTTTGTCCCCTAAAAGTTCTTTTTGTGGGCAGAGGCACAGTGATGGTATAGTACTTGCCTAGCATAGGAAGGACCTTGGGTTTGGGCTCTTCCTGTAGGGAGGGGAGGAAGGTTTTTAATGTATTTACTACTGCGTAAGAGTAAATGCAAGGTTGGGAGGAAAGCAGTGTGCATTTACCCATTAGGTGGCCAGGGACACGAGCTCGACTGTGAAGGGTTTCAGGCTGGTGCTGGCTGTGGCGCAGTGGTAGAGCACTCGTCTAACGCCCGAGG
>RJWT010024763.1:0-16348 GCA_004365215.1 Cuniculus paca | reverse complement strand
AAACTTTTTTCCCAGAGAGGCATTACTGGCAGTCTGCGAAACTTTGAAGAAATGGGGCATAGTGGGAAATCGTCCGTCACTGGCTGTCTGTTTTTGAAGGGGACTGTGAGATCCCAGTTCTCTTGTCTTAGTCATTCTTTTAATTCTGCCCATACAGTGACCAAGTTGGCCAAGTAATGCTGCCTGTCTCACCACAGGCCCAAAAGCAACAGTGCCAAATTAGTGTGTATCGAAGCTGCCAAATTTGTGAGCCAAAATGAACTTTGGCTCTTAATAAATTGATTATCTCAGTTATTTGTTATGGTAATGGAAAACTATCAGAGCAATGAAAGGAAAAAGAACACTTACTGAAGTGGGCATTCCAACAGGGTTTGCAACCATGAGCATCAATTCTGGAACTCACCTTGTGGTACAACCAATATTTCACATCACAGAACCTTACGTAATAAAGGTAATAATTATACTTTATACTAAAAAATATAAAATGTAATTATTACCCCATCCAGAATCACTGAGAAATGGTTATATACATTTGAAAGATTTCTCATTTTAAAGCTCCTTTTCTTCCACAAAGTATGCATGGTCAACTAGACCTATGAACTGTTTATAAGCCCCACTCACACCCCCTTTACCTATGGAGTCACTAGTTGTGGTATTCATAGGTAGAGCAATTAGGAGGTTATTTGGTCCTCAGAGTGGAACTAATAAGATGAGCTAAGTGACATTCTAAAACGAGAGAATTTGCTTCCTCTCTGTGCTTTCTGCCATGAGAGAATACAAAGAAAAGACAGCATTCTACAAACCAGGAAACTGCTGGTCAGCAGACAGGAGATCCATAAGCATACTGACCTTGGATTTCTATCTCCAGAACACTGAGAAATAGATGTTTGCTTTTTTAGCTATCCAGTCTATGGCATTCTGTTATAGCAGCCTAAAGTGACTAAGACTAGCATGTCTGCCAAGGCAAAGGCTAATACTTCCAAGAATTCCCAAAGACAATAAGGGAAAACAGGTCCCTTCCCCTTTAAAGTATAGGTTCTTCCTAAAAAATGTTTTTAGTTTTATTACGTTCTTGGTGACATTTTACATGAAAGTACCAAAAATAAAATAAAAAAGGCTGAAGAGAGGAAAAATGCAGATTCCAGTACAATATAGCCCATCTCTGTCCCAAGGTTCTTATTTATAGCAGCATTTGGTTGAAATCACCCAATTTGCTTCTTTTTCCGTGAAACTGGTTGTGAGAAAAACTTCAGAGAGAGGCTCCCAGGCACCTCGGAGCTGGCTGGGAGATCTGCACAGACAACGCTCGTTGGTGTCAAAGCCCCCATCTGGGTACCCAGTGTGGATACATTCTCTGCCTATCCTCCCAGGCCAGACATGAATGTGTGGAATTTGGAACACATGTCAGTTTTTCCTATCTGAGGAGAAGGACAGCCTGTGGGATGTGATGATGATGTCGTGTGTGTGTGTGTGTGTGTGTGTGTGTGTGTATGTGTGTGTGTGTGTTCAGGCAAGGTGAAAGAACAAAATCCTAGTCAATTATATCCCAATGATTTTGCACTTCTATGATATTATCTGGATGTGGGTACCTGTCATTTGCTAATAGAGTGCTTTGTTATTATTGCTATGATTTCAACTAGCTGTTGTCTAGAGGATACGTTGCTCTCAAATTTCATTTCTTTTGGAATCTTATCCCACAATTATGGATGGACAAGGATCTGCAGAATCACACAGACAAGGGCTCAGGTACTGAGCCTTCTCTGTTGTCAATCCAGCTACAAGGCTGAGTGAATACCTACTATGTGTCAGGTACCGGAAAGAACAACTGTGCAAGTCTGGCTTTCAGGTACTGACTGTAATGGGAGAAACAGAGCACCTGGGTAAAGGGGCACCTGAGGAATGCGATGGGGTCCAGAGCTCTGGAGGGAACAGTGCTAGGGTGAGCAGGGAAGATTTTGAGATAATACTACCTGAAGGATACAAAGGGGCCACGCAGATTTATGAGAGACAGAGCTGACAGTAAGTGCAGGTTCCAGAAAGGGGAGGTCCCGGTGAGGAAGAGGTGAAGAAGGTGAGGGGAATGAGCTGAGGGAATGAAGAGTGCATGGGAAACTAGGCCGTCTTGATAAATCACCTTTCAGCTTTAATTTTCAACTAAATATAGAAATAATAACAATACGTAATTGATGGTATTTTAAGAACTACAGAAAAATTTCTGAAAGGTTTCTTTCATGCCCAACTGTACACAGGGGAGTCAGCTGGCCTCCACTCGTATCCCTCTCTTGTGCCCTGGGGAACCTGACCATGAACTACACTTTCCAGACTCCCCACCTCGCTGTCCCTGAGTGAGCCCCATCTGAGGCTCCGAAGAGAGGGTTCGGCAATTTCCTTCCTCTTCTTCCCTGCATCAGTGCTGCATTTCTAATGGCAGCTGCCCTTGTCCTGGAATACAGCCTCTCCCAGGAAGTCCTTCTTCCATGGTTCCAACTCTTCTGGACCCTTTCCACATTCTTGCCTCCCTTTGCCAGTCCATGGTATGGATAGTAATTGTTGCCATCCCTCATACATTTGTTGTTTTTCTTCTTTAGACTCTCACCATTACCTTTATAGTAGTGCCGTTCTACTTTCTTCATTTGAAGGATTTGACAAAAAAAAAGAGCTAGCCTACTCAATATGTCAAATGCTTATCATTTTCTTTTGGTAGTGAAAACACTTGAAATCTACACTTCAACAATTTCTAAGTATGCGATGCTTTGTGATTAACTAGTTAATGGGTTGTGCAGCACATGTGTACGACTGCATCTAGAGCCAGCCCACGCATTCAGGATAACTTCCTCCTTTCAAAATCCCTAACTTCATACAGTTTGCATCCAAGGGCAGATTCACGGGTTCCAGAGATTAGCACATAAACCTTTATTTTGTGGGGTTCACCATTCAACCCATTGTACATTCACCTTCTCCTGCTCTTAGCTGTCATAATAGTCCACAACACTACTCTCATTTTCTAGCCTGTGCCATTATACCGCTCCTTACATTTTAAACCATATGCCCTGTTGTGCTCCAGGTGTTAGAATGCCTCTGTCCATTTTTTTTCTTCAATATCTCAAATCTGAGCAGTCCCTTAGGATACCTCAAGGAAAAATTTCTCTTTTTTTTTAATTTTCAAATATTTATTATTTACTTATTACGGTACTGTACTGGAGATGAAAATCAGGGCCTTTTCACTGAACTACATCCTCAATCCTTTTTTTCCTTAAAACAACATTTCACTCACTAATCAGTAAATTGACCGGGTTGGACTTGAACTTGAAATCTTCCTATCTCAGTTTTCTAGAGTGCTGGGATTAATTTTTCTATTTCTTGATCCCAAATAGCTTTGCTTAGCAATACAAAAGATATTCAAGGCATTTCCAGAATTTTCTGATTAAAAAAAAAGAGTCCAGAGAGTAATTATACTACTCTATCACCTGAAGAATTAAAAAGATGGGAGGTCAAGGACCCTACAGTATTCATTTATGTTAATATTAGTGAATATTAAAAGATCACCATATACTGCAGATCTTGAACATAAGCCTTATTCATGTGCAGTTCTGGAGATTCATCAGACCCAAATTTTATGATGATGATTTTTTTACACATTTCATCATAATGAAGAAAGGAGACTTACTAAATGTATTTCTATTCTAAAGTACCTAACTACTAGTCCTCATTTATTTTAAATCATTCAATTACAGATTTGGAAGCTACACTATGGAGAAGAGACTGTTCTCTTTTTTTTTTTTTTTTTTTTTTTTTGCATTCCTTCTTCTCCACCCAAGGTGAAGGACACAGTTCAACCAAGAATGTTTGTGAAGCTCCACTTCCAGTTCCAGTAAATGAAGGAAAGTGTGGTCTACCTTTCTCTCAAATAGAAAGCTTTTATTTTGCATTGACCTCTGTCTCAGTGCTATATGTCAGACTGACAAATGATGCTTTCCTTGATCAAAATGCTTTTATAAAAGTTCAAAATATTAAATTGTATTCAAAGTGATTTAAAAACAAAATACCTACCATCTTCAGACCAGCATTTGTAAATTACTTCAGCTTTTCTTCCAGAATTCAGAAGAGACTAAGATTGTTTGTTTCCTCTCATTTGGCTTCATTTCAAACCCATGTCGTGCACAGCAGGGGTAAAGAGGCACCATGGAAAGGGAAGAGAAAATAAACCAGATGATCAATCCGACGACTGGGGTGGTGGTATTTTTTTTCCTTTAACCTAGAAATCCAGGTGCTAATTATTGTGCCAACCTGCCTACAGGTGGCACCAAGATAAACCGTGATCAAAGCCTAATACTGTGACTTCTAATAATGAAAAGTTATTTGTTCACAAGTCTCTTCATGATTTCAGTCTTAGCTCTGCAATGAACGTTTTTAATCATTTCTAGTGCAACATTGTCTTTTATAATTTTTGTTGAATATGTCCTCAACTTTCTCCCTTTAGTTTTGTCTGTTCATCTGTTCCTGGGACCACCTGTTACAAGAACTGTTACTTTTCCAGACCCCAGAAAACTGTACTCCCTGTGCAAGTTTTTAAATAGCATCTCTGTGAATGCTAAAGCTTTCATCAAAACTGCTGGTAGCCTTCTGGGCTTAAGACACTGTCATGGTAATTTCTGTACAGCAAACAGGTTTTGAACTAAGAAATTCTGAAGGCTAATCTTGATTTGGCTTTTGCTGCAGAAGTTTCAGCCCTAGGGAAGTAATTTCATTCTTACGGTTAAACCTGCAATTATTGTATCTGCCTCCTGCCTTCAGGATATAAAATTACTAGATAAATCCACTCAGTTATGGACCTACTCACACTGGGGAAATGTAGAGAGCGGTAACATTTATTTTAAATTGCTGTCTTCCTTGGCCAACCAGGACTGGCAAGTTTTCTCCTTGGATTGCCAGAAGAGCTCCAGGCAGGAGCAGCTAAACCCCACACGGGTTTCAAACTCTCCAAGGGCCCTGCATCCACCTAGGAAATTGAGGAGGAAGGGATACATGCACTTGGTAGCAAACTAGTTCAGAAAAGCAAACATTAAATTCTAAGTGCTCGATCTTAGCTTTCCAGCAGTACTGTGCTTGTTCAAGATCACTGTTCACTGACTGACACAGTATTTCTTCACTTGGGGTAGATATTCACAGTCTCGCGTTGGCAGACAATATAAGGTCGAGCTTGGGGCTTACTTCAAATATAAGAATTAACTTTTGTGTCCTGTTTCAAATGTTCTAGATTTTCGGTGGTCAATTATTGACTTTCTTTAGGCAATATTCCTTCTCAGAAAAGGATTCTTGTTGCCCATCACCTCTCCAGTGCCAAGAAAAGTATCTGAAACATAGTAAATCTTCAAAAAAATCATTCATGCATGCATCATATATTTATTGAATACCTACTTTGCAAAGAATACATTACTAACTCCTGGAATATAATAGCAATCTAGCAAGAAAAAAAAGAATCATTGTTCTTGAGGGTTTTATATTTTAGTTAGCAAGAGTATAAGGATATATACTAAAGTCTACTTCTTATTTTGGAGCTACCTTGCTTGACACTGACACTTCCAACCTTTCATGTGCATAATTACGCAAGTTACTTAGTCATTCTGCATCACATTGGTTCACATAGAAAATAGGGACTGTAATAATTCTTACCCCATTGGCTGTGGCAAGGATCACTAACATATGATTATCACATATAACTCATATTAAATAATGATTATTAGAACATAAATGGACACATAGTGAATGCTCATATTATGTATCACTATTGTTCATTTCATTTTGAAATCATACATCTGGTATCCTCATATTAGAGATAAGGTCTTCTCTCTGCTTTCCCACCAGCAGATGACATAAACTTTTTCTGGAAACCCATACAGAAAAAACTGCAAATCTGCAGCAGATCGATAATGTCCCTGCTGTCATAAAGTATATGTTTTAATAGAGAAAGACTGACAGACACACTGATAAATGTAAAGTGATAGTTCTATGAAGAAAAATAAAAGAGGTTTAAGTGAAAGATAAAAACCTCACTTCAGAGGGAATGAGCAAGAAGACTTCTCCAGGAGAATGGCATTTAAGCAGAGACCTGAAGCAAATGAAGGCAGAAGGCATGCGTGTATAGCACACTAGCCCAAGAAAGCCAACAATAAATTCTAAGACTCCACTGGTACAAAGGAACAAGAGCCAGAAGTCCATTTTTCCAAAGAGAACAGGATGTATTTAAGGAAATTGTAGTGTGAAACTAATTTCTAAAAAGCGTTTGCAGGCTAGGATTAGTTTATGCTTCAGCAGTGACTATATAATAAATGCACTTTAATTACTGCTAGAATGTAATTTTCCAAAAAGTAAAATTCTTACTCCCAAACAAGTGTAAAATGAGTCCTTGTCAGAGATTTTATTTTATTCTTTAATGAATGAGAAACTCATTGAGACCCTGAAGTCAGTTTAAAAGCATTTGTAGATCCAGATATTTATAGTCGATTTAATTAGGGAGAATAGGATACGATTGCTATAGGAGATACAACAGTGGCTATTTTTCTATAGGCAGTAAACCTTTACTTAGGGATAAAATTTTCATACCAGACAAAATTACTTGCGTTTCTTCCAGGCAAAAAATATGTTAACATATAAGTTCACTAAATTGAGAACTTTAGTTAATGATAAACAGGGCTTTGCATGGGTCTCTTCTATATCACATTAAAAATACTATGTATTTTACATTTTGCCTCATTTCAAAGTTTTGAATGACTTTTCTTAATATAATTTTACTTTTAGAAAAATGATTTTGAAGGAATAATGACATATATCCATTCCTTCTTACCATGTGCTGGTGTCTGCCCTCTATAAAGATCCAGGAAATTGAACTTACGTATTCATGAAACTTAGACAAATAAAGTTCACTTTCTCCCCCAATAAATCTTTTGTTCCAATAATCTCTTTTGTTTTGTTAAGCAAATTTGAGTTGGGATCTTTTTCTTTGGTTGTAATCACAATCCTTGCTACTAACAAATCAGAGCTCCGGGGAACAGCTACTTGAGTTCATTGCATTCCAGAATTTGCCCAGGTTCTTAGTAAAAACAATTCATTCACTTCTTATTCCAATGACATTACTTTAGCCAGTAATTTTTAATGCATAGGGCTAATTAACTGTATACAGATCTATTCATTCCTTGGAGATCCAGATTCTCTGTAGAGAATGCATTGGAATTCTGCACTTTTAATGAGTGATTTTCAAGGTCTTAGTACTTCTCAAATGCACAAAGGAGGTATAGAGAATGTAAGTGAGCTAAACATTTGTATACATCTTAATCTTTTAAATGGGAGAACATTTCCCTCTCCAGCTGGTAACATCTACATTTCTGCTGCTTCCTGGACTTTAATGCAAACATGAGGAATGAAAAGCATTTCCCAGCTTTTTCTTGTCAGGGTCCAAAGGGGTCACAAGTCTTCAGTGTCTTTTATCGTGTCACTGAGAACACTTCCTTTCTCGCTGTCTTTTGGTTCATCAGATGCCTGCCTCATAGCTCATTGTCTAGATATCAAAGAGATGAGGATCATAAGGAAGCAATTACCCTCTCATGACAAGGCAGTGGTTGGAAAGTTTTATGCTATTAAAAATGAGAGTAAGCATTAACAATATGAATTGAAATGCATGTTTATTAATCTGTATCCCCCACAAAGACTTATAAGCTTCTGAAAAATACCCAAATGGAGGCTAATAACTAGCTTCAGCAGCACAATAAATTCCATCACCAGAGTAACTATAACTCTTCTCTTTATGCACATCTATTTTGCGAAACCCAGAGCTAAATTTGTACCCTGCAGCAAAATAACTGCTCCTGAGGCAACATTATAAGCTAGGCCTATTCCTTTGACCAGGCTACTCTGTGAAGTCATTTGCAATCCATTTTCTTTTAATTGGAAACAAATTAGTACTGTCTGGAGGGAACAATGTGAACATTGAACCAATCTTTTGGTGGCGCACACCACAAACAGTACAAGCAATTTTTTTTTAACACTTCCCTTTTAGCTACAACTTTCGAGCCTCCTATTATTTTATGTGGCCTCTAGGGCTCCACTATAAGCAAGCCATTAATGCTAATGTGAAAATCTTGCAATGTTTGGAATAAATTAAGCACATGCTCTACTCTAATTATTTTACAGGTATTACCGCTTTGTTGGTTAGGTTGTAAGCAGGAAGCCAACTGGAAACTTTTTTAATCATCTGGTAGACATTAAGCTGAATGGATCCCTTTCTATGCCCATTGCTTAAAGTCTGTTTAGTAAACAGACTGCACACAGCTAACTGCTCTAACTTCTCTTTGAAATGAGTACATAAATAAAAGGCCACCACTGCTGTGCATATTTCCATTTATGAAGCTTCTAACCACAGGGTTGCACTGTCATTAAATGTGTGGGCTGTAGAAGCGACTGTGCGAAGGATAAATGTCAATTAGTGCCCATGGGACAGAGGATGAGTCAGCTACCTACTGTCTTCAGGAACTCGATCATGACTTTATAGTTTCTCTAATTCAAAGGTTATTTTCAAAAGGAAGTTGGGGTTAGGTAAGAGATCAAAGCTTTCATTTACTTAAAGCTGAGTTCTTTAAGAGATTACCCCTGAGACCTCTTGCATCAGAATTACCAAAAGTCCTTGTTAGACATTCAGATTCCTAAACTTAACCCTACTACTGATCTTCTGAATCAGTTACTGCATATGGGCCCCAGACTATGAATTTGTAAGTATCTCTGGGTTGTTCTGATTCTTTGGGGTGATCAGAATCTGATACACTCCCTTCATTGCCAAGCTTAAAGAATCACTGGGAGGTATCTTTTTGTCATCTCTTCTCCCTAGACATCCTCCCCGGTTCTTATTTCATTACCCAGATTTGCCCCGGGAACCAGGAGGTATGATCTATATGATCACATTTAAGGAATACATGGAGGAGTAACCTTTATAGAAATGACAGTTAAGCCAGTTATACATGCTAAACTAGAATTATCAAGCCACATTGCTGAATCATTCTGAAAGAATTAAAAGAGTAATCTGGCCTATTGGAGAGCAGTTGTGGTATCCTATCCAGTAGTCTGAATGGATTAACAACTTTTGGGAGTAATGATACCTGGTTCCCATAAATATTATCACCTCTTATTTTAGAAGAATTCTGAAAATCAGCTTGTGACTTCTTGAGCTTCTGTCTCAGATCTTGGAACCTGAATACTTTGACCAGAGTACAAGGGATCTATGACCTTCAGGTAGTATGCTGTGCACTATTGGTTTCTATCTCTAGCAGCAATACATTAGGAACTAACTATCCATAACCTTACAATCTGAAAATTCTAGTGAGCTCAATTCCTTTTTATTTTAACTCCAATTTAAATTTTTCTTTCACCTTTATTTTTACAGACATAATATTTGCTCAGTAAAACATGTACTTTATGTTTTAAATTTCCTGAAAGTTTTGAGTTTTGAGAGATGTCATTTAATCAATGATAGCAGCTTTTATTTTAAAATCAAACCATTGGAAACAATGCAACATATTGTTCAATGATAGTAAATGGAATCATTCCTTAATTTGCACCTAGGATATGTTTCTTAAGCATTACAAGAAATTTGCACAATCTTCATATTTATTACCTAAGCAAAGCATTTTATAAGAAGCTTTTGTGACTTTAAATGATATTTTTGTAGTTTTCTGACACATTTTCATGTACATAATTGCTTATACTTGAAGATTAGCTCAAATTCAGATTTTAAATTCTTCAAAAATGAACATAATGCTGTAAACTTAGATATGCATAAAACATAAAAAATTACACGTTCTGATAATAAAAAATGACCTACTCATATCAATTCATGTAAATGCCTGTAAGACAAAGAACAACAAGCAAAACTAGTTTCTTCTGGACAGCAGGGCAAGAATGTTTGGTTAATGTGTTTTTTTAACCACTTTTGCAGTACAGTCACTAGAAGAAAATCCTTTATAAGCAATGGGAATGCTTTCATTCCTGTTTTCTTCAAGCATAAAGGAGTACACATTTGTTGGGAAACTCTTCCTTAGAAATATTTTGAAAGACTAATCCTTACCCATATGCTTCACACAAACCATGACAATGGCTTCTAAATAAACAGCTTCAGCCTTGACAGAGATTGTAAAGATATACTCTGAATTCTCTTATCCCAACCCAAACCTAATCCCTGAATAAGTGAATGTTACATGGATAAAGGAGAAACACTTGAATCATACTGTTGTGCTATTGCCACTGTTGAGCTCACCAAGAGAGAATAGTAAAAATTTAATGTCATCTTCTTAAAAACAAAAAAAATAAGAGATTTGGATGGTGAGACCGTTGTGTACATTTGTGAAAAAAAAAGTTTTCCTAAGAAGAAAGTGTTTCCTGAGGATCACTTTGTGGCAGACTCCCATTGAAAGAATACACACTGTTTTGGAAAAATAGATTTGTCTCTTTGTCATTAACAAATTTTGAAAAAATGAGGTAAAAGAAGGACCACATAGAGTTGAGATTATAGGAAACACCACTTATTATTGCAGAAACTCAGCTTCACCATGCAGAACAATTGCAGTGAAGAAACTGTATACTAAATTCCTATGACTCTGCTTGGTATTAAAATTGTAAGAATGCGTAGAACTTTCTTTTTCATACGCAGTTTTGCAATGATGCATTATTCTCATTTCAAAAAGGGAAGGAGCAGAGAATGTCAGGAAATGAAGCACCTAAACTATTGCTCTAAAATGTATTTGTGTTCTTCCTGTGTCATGATCTCTCTTTACTTGGGGGAGCTCAGGGGTCCCAGTTTCTTGACCCCTGCCTGCTCAGCCTCCAGGAAGTGAACCGACTCTCCTAATGTCGGGTGCCAGGTTTTCAAACACTGCCTGTTTTCTTTCCCACAAGTCCAATAAGTGCTGTCTTGTTGAGTCATTATGCCCTCTCTCACAAAAAAGCTCCATTTCCATGAAGGGTGATACATTCTAATTTCCTCAGTGAAGGCAGGTCTAGTTCATGGGCAGCAACTGTTAGACCCCAGCTTTTGTACCGCGCACACCTCACTCACAAGTGTCTTTCCTTCCTGACCCTTGCAGCCTTGACTCTCAGTTTATTGTTGCTGTCAAAAGGAGATAAGCATGTTTGTCAAGATTACTTCCTGAAAACGATCCCATTTTGAACTCATTAAATAAATTGTGACTTTGAAAATATATATGACAAAGATTATTTTTGTTTCTCCCTTCCTCCAGAAAGTGGTTTGCATTAGTAGAGTTAATAGAACTGCTTGTTCAAGGTTGCCTGTGATTTTCTTCTTTTTTATCTTATATGATTTATATGATAAACCACTTCTGTATTATTATACTTCCTCTTGGTATCCAGACTTCTCATTATCATTAAATCATAGTACAATCTCCTAACAAGTCTGAAATTTAATTAGAAACACTACTGCTTCATTATGAGCTCTGAGGTCTGGTTCTTGCACATCTGATAGAATCTGCTCTTAGACATTAACCTATTTCAATTATTTTCCAAATATTTCAGTTGTTGGCACATCAGTCTGAGTCTCTCAATAAACAACAAAGAACTTCTTAAAAATCTACCATGAGCCCAGAAATCTGCTAGCAGGTGAGAAAGGGAAGAGTTATAAAAGATTTATAAGTTAACCTTGATAATATTAAAATTAAATAGACAAATCTATTGAAATATTTAAGGGATATGTTATAAGGCTTTCCCTCTAAATATAATAGAATTTTTGATATTTTATAGATTTATTTTGACTAGGATACTAAAAGAAGGATACATAAAGGCTGTGGCATTAAGGTGAATTATGAGATATAAAAATTTGAATGATTGGAACCATAAAGGACAGGAAAAAAAAGGTATGAGCCAAGCTCTAAATAAATGAATCCTAGGTTACATACAGCATCACCATCCTGTGTTAGAGGCTACATGCTTGTGAAAGAAGGTTATGTGGGAGGCACAAAAAAACCAGGTGGAGTAGTTATGATTAGCCTACTTTCTGGCGACTTTCAAAGTCATACAAAGTGACTCAGATCATGCTCCTCTCACAGTAGATTCCGGCAGGAAGCAGATGCTAATATAGAAAAGTATGAGAAATTTATTGAGGGCAATGGTTCTGAAAGATAAAGAGGGAGAGGGAGAAGAAGCAAGGACAAAATCTTTCCAACACTGTGGATCTGACATTTGTGAACAAAGAGGAAGGAAGGAGGAGTGGTTGGGAGAAGTTCCTGACTGCAGCACACATCTAAAAGTCCCAGACATCCCCCTGGGAGCTCTGTCACAAAGGTCCCTGTGGAGAGACCCCTTACAAGTATCCAGAAGAGTAGTGCCATTGTGTGCAGTCACAGTCCTAGAGTCGCCTGGAAAAGACACGAACTCAGCTCAGTGCTGGGCAAATTTGGAGACACCTGCAGCTGCAGGCTGTCTGCAGCCAGCACTTCCCACAGCAAACTGTCTCCTGACGTCCAGCTGCCTGGTGCAGTGCAGCCTGTGGATGGCCATAACAGCCTTGATAGTAAGACCAGTCTTTATCAGGTAGCGTTAAAGGATCTCTGTGCACTATTTCATTACTCTCCCAAACTCCGGACACATTAATCTTTCCCTCAAATGCTCCTTATTCCCACAGTTCTGGACAGGATTCTTGTCAATAATGACCAGAGGAAAACAGAAAAATTCTGATAAGAATTTAGCACCTCCAGAATACAAAAATGGCAATACTGTTTCGGCATTAATGAGTATTTCATTAAACGTTTATGTCACATGAATTTTGTTTCAACTATACCAAGTATTAAGTCTAGTATCTCTGAACCTACCATTATATCTGAAAACACTTTTTGGGTGAGACTTTCTCATTCTTTAAAGGTTTTCAGGAACTTGGCAACAATTAATGAGAAGTCAAAATCAAAGTTAAGCCGCTACTCTTAAGTAATTAATTCCAAAGTCAAAGTTTTGGAGCAAAAATGCATGATTAATGTGGGAAACTGGTACATTTTAATGTATTTTCTATGATGAGTGGTGGGACTTCCAAAGCGCCTACAGATCACAAGATCGTATAATGACCCTCATTCTGCAGAGATGCTTCTGAGGTAGGTAGAAGGTGGCAGGTCATGGTTTCCAGGCATTTTAGTTCACTTTAATATAAAGAGCTGCTCTTTCATTCATTTTATGTCTTAAGATGTGAGATAAATATTTATGTAAAACACACCAGGCATTTCTTAGTGACTAGGGAGATAGCAATAAACTGTAAAAACTGGTTATAAGAATAAAAGAAAGAGAAAGAAATTTTAGCAAGTCACTTATTGTATGGGAATGCTATGGGCTACAATGGGTAATATGTGAGATAGTGATAGGTAAAACTGAGAAAAATAAAGTTAGGGATGTAGACAAATGGATACACCTGGAAAATACAATCTTAAATGAAATAAATCAGACACACAAGCTTAAACACCATATGATAGCTCTCATTTGAGTAAGGCAAAGAACAAATAAAGAGCAAACCAAAAGTGCGATAGAAGAAAATGAGGAAATAGACGTTTTGTGAATGCGAAGGGGTCCAGCAGACCTAGGGGAGGGAAAGGTGGGAGGAGAAATAAGATTTAAGATGTGTTGGGTACTTGTGCCAAGTACCCAGAGTGAATGTAAACATTAAATGTCATAAATGTACTAAAAATAATAACAATAATGAAAATGGGAACTGGGCATGTAAAAACAGGAGGAAGAGAGCTAGGAAGGGATAGGGAATAAGAAAAAATCAACATGCATTGATGTACATTATTTACTCCTTCAGATGACTGTAAACTTCCTGTACTCAAATACTAAGAAAAAAATAAAGCTAGAGAGAGAAGGGATGAGACTCTGGAGTTCTAAACAGAATGAGACGAGACAGATTCACTGAAGGAGTCAGATGTCTGAGAAAAAAAATGTCAGAGGAAGCTTCAAATCTGCTATCCTGAGATTCCTAACAAAACCAAGTAGAAAGTGAGATGCTCGTAAGATAGTTGCATGCATACTTGCTTGGAGTTTGGTGAAAGACACTGCTGAAGGTATGTAATTGAGAGTCTAATGTCTGGTAGCCAAAGCCATTCATCCAATAAATATATACCAAGGACCAGTTGTATGTCGGGTAACTTCTTCCGGCACTCAGGATGTACTGCAGTAAATGGAACTTTAAAAATCCCCTTCTACGTGGAACTTGCTATTAAATTAGGAGTGGAAAACACAATAAAACATGTATTCGAAGCGTGATGGTAAGTTTTATATGTCAGTTTGGCTGAGCTATGGGTATTTGGTCAAACATCATTCTGAGTCTGTATGAGGGGAGTTTTGGATGACACTGACATTTACATTGGTGAATTTTAAGTAAAACTGTTTTCCCCTTCATCATGTGAGGAGGCCTCACTCACTGAAGGCCTTAGTAGAGTGAAAGATTGACTTGCCCCACAAAAGAAGAAATTCTCCAGCAGACAGACTTGGGACTTGAACTACCTCAACTTTACTGTGAGTGTTCAGCCCACTGACTTTCCCTAGAGATTACTGGGACTGCCAGGCTCCACAATCATGGAAGTCAATTCCTGAAACAGCCTTTTGTCTCACTCCCTGGTTCTCGCCCTTTGATCTCTCTCTCTGTCTCTCTGTCTCTCTCCTTTTTCTTTCATTTTACATAAAACAGCATGGAATATATTTCATATGAAATATCATATCTATAATATAGATATCTTCTATGAAATATATAATTTATACAGAGAGAGAAAGAAGCTATATATCCTGCTCTGATTCTCTGGAGAACACTAATACAGATAGTAATAAGGAAGAAAAATTAAAACTGGGAGTAGGCACAGTGTCACATCTGCCATGCACATGTATTTCTGGGGGACAGAGAGAGACACTGTAACAGGACATTTTTAAAGACCCAAAGGCGATCTTCTCTGTTTTGAAGATACCATCAGATGATATAGAGCAAGGTTCAGTCCAAAGCTCTGTGTAGGACAATATAACAAATATTTTTGGCTTTATCTCTCACAAGCTGTCTATCACAATTGTTCATCTTTGTAATTATAACATAAAAACAGCCATAGACAATAAAAAGAAGTGTGTCTATGTTCTCACAAATCTTTATTTCCAACAGTAGCTGATAGCCAGGATTCATTCTGTGAATACAGGTTGTTTACTCTTATCTGAAATGCGTGGGATGGAAAGTATTTTGGTTTTTATAGATTTCAGAATATTTGCAGATATATGGAGATATTTTGAAGATTGGATCAAATTTTAAATTCATTTGCATTTCTTGTACACCTTATAAAAATAGCCTGATTGTAATTTTATACAAGATTTTCACTATACCTATGTTTTGACTACCACTTGTTATATGAGCTAAGGTGTGGAAATTTTGCTTGTGGCATTGTGCCTGGGATCAAAAATTTTAGAATTTAGAGCAGTTTTGATCTCACATTGGGAGATAAGGAATGTTCAATCCATAGCTCTTTGCAGACCCTAACCTAGGGAGCCAGCAGGACAAGAGAAGACAGAAATCTGGGTCATATATGAAGTCCCTAATCAAAGAAAAGAGGAGGCATAACAATTTGAAAGTTAGAAGAGAACCAGTGAAGTAGTTGGAAAGTAAGGAGAAGGATGTATCCAGAGGAGAAAAAACATAGCTTTCTTCTAGGAAGCGTATGATCCACCAGATCAAAGCAGCTGCAAAGTCAAGTAAAATGAGATCCACGTCTTGGTCGCTGCATTTACAACATGGTTTATGTTGGTAGAATGACCATGTCTCCTCATTCAAGGATAATCACATGCTCCACACAGGTTCCCTCTTTAAGGCTGACACAAGTCTTCCTCAGCTTTGGAGAAGACTGGTTATGCATAGCTCACAGCTGCATCCCTCTCTGGTGAATTCCCACATCTGTAGGAAAACTTCTCAACCAGAATTATGTCCCCATTTCCCAATGTGGAGTCTTGGCTGATGAGGAACAAAAAGGCAAGGCTCCTTGCCTGAAACTGGGATGCTGAGGAAGAGCCAACCCCACTGCAGTGTTTTCGTTAGCCTACGTGGTGACTCAATTTCTCCCTGCCCATCCCCACCTTCCTCACTGTTTTCTTTCTGTGCTCCCTGGGTTCCCATCCACCTCCATCAACATTGAGCATAGAACATCTCATCCTTTTGTTTGTTTGTTGATTTGTTTTGTTTTTATTTTTATTTGCTGTTTTGTTTTTTGACCCAGGGTCTTCCTAAGCAGCCCAGGTTAGCCTCAATCTCATGGTGATTCTCCTCAAGAACTGTCCATCTTGGTTTCTA
>RJWT010024762.1:0-16364 GCA_004365215.1 Cuniculus paca | reverse complement strand
CAAGATCCCAACTTTATATTTCATAGAAAAATAGGATCTTAAAAGCTATGTAAAAATGTGTGGATCCAACTGCACAGAGGTAATAGAGAGATTGGAGACTCTAGGAGACTTAAAAACCAAATAGAGTGAAAATTAACAGAACCACATGAAAATCAAGGACATGAAAATCACTGAATTTCATTAATGTAGAGTTTTTAAAAAATATTTCCTAGCATTGCCAATTTGCACATTTAAATAATTACATAGCCTACTGATAGAAATTTATTTTATGAGAATTAGCCCCTAAAATTATTCCTTTTATTCTATAATATTACTTCTCCTCCCCCCAGTAACACACCTAGAGGTCCACACACAAGCCTTCTGTCTGCTCCTACACTATCTTATCTGACTGGTTACCCTGTGGATAATACTGTGTGTAGTTTCCAAAGTCTGTCTGGGTTCTACAGGGCTACTGTACACCTGGACTGTAACAGGATCCTAACAGTAAACTTGTATTCAGTGATGCTTGCTACATGTCATAACAAAGGCAATTATATTGAGATTATACTTGTAAATAAGTCCGGCTCTCTACAACAACACTTTCTCATTATTTCCTCTTCAATGGTTATAATTTTCCAAGATGTGTTATAGCCACTTCAATTAAGGTTTCTTTCTTTGATCAATACAAACAATTTCCACTTGTTATTATTTATCATGGTATTTATTTTTATTCCAGCATCCATCAGTACCTGGAGATTTCATTTTCATATACTTCTTTGTTGGAGAATAGCTTCTGATGCTCTCCTTTCTCTCAGATCTAACCCTCACAGCTGACTGCTATGTTTCATATTCAGGTGTGTTTGGGCCAAATTATTCTCACAGTGAATATGCACAGATCCCCTCTCCTTTATCTGTCATGAAATAGATGACTACATTGATTCTGGACTACTATATTGCAGGGAGTTCTATTATCTGTGCATTTTATTTTGGCCCAGCAAAGGACATGTCATAAATTCTGGTCCTTATTAAACTAACTCCAAAACAGCATCAGTCTTGAGACATAACATATTTTACATTAAGATGTTTACAAAAAAAATCACATTGCAATTAAATGATGGCATGATGCCTTATCATCACTTGTAGTTTTTGATAGTTCACTGCCTTTGATGCTATGGAGAACATTAATGACACAGCATTTCTTACTCGCTGCTCCACAGTTGATACCCTGATTTCTTTTCTGAGTGCCAGTAATGGCATTGGTAGCTCTTTGATCTTAACTTGAGATTTCAGTATAAGATTTGCATGGTACTCTACATGACTGGAACACACCAGTAGTTATAAAAACCCACAGTCAGGTGTGGTCATGCACACGTATAATCCTAGCACTTGGAAGAGTGAGGCAGAAGTATTTCAAGGTCAAGCCCAACCTAGGCAGCTTACAGATTTAGCAAGACCCTGTCTTAAAGTAAAACATTAAAAAAGAGCTGGGGATATGGCTCATTGTGAAGGTTCCGCAGTACCAGGAAAAAAATTCACAGTACTCAGTGAACTGCGGTGGAACCTCCTCTGATCAGATGCTCACAGTACAGGTTGTGTCAGCCAACTTTGATTGTGAGATGCTGTGCATTATGAAGCATGTGTGATTTCATGAAGGTTAATAGGTGAAACAACTGGCATGATGCCACATGCCTGTAATCTCAGCACTTGGGAGGCTGAGACAGAAGGATTGTGGAGAGTTTGAGGCCAGCCTGAGCTACATAGCGTGTTCAACACCAACCTGAAAACACAATATAGGAAGACCCTGTCTCAAAAAAAAAAAGATGAAACAATGAATTGCTGCATTAAATATGGTGGACATCAGAATTAGTAAGATTCTGACCACAAGCTAACAGAACAATTTTCGTCTGAGTCTTTCTCCAGAGAAGTTGTAGACGTCTAAGTAACTCCACTGAAACACCGCATGCTGCCTAATTTGGAACAGATCATTCAACTCTAAGTGCAGATTTCAGTGCATGAAATGCTACTAAATGTTGACTATATCCCATACATCTAGAGTCAGACAAATTCTCTAGAAATTTCTCTGAAAAGTGTCTGGGTATGTCCTAAATCTAAAAAAGAAAAAGAGAACTATCCCAAGACACAACCAAAAGCTTCAAGCTATTTATATTTTCTTTGAGGTTCTCAGAGTCATGTCTACAAAAATAACTTGGATCTTAGGAAATTATTTCCCAAGTTTTAAACAATTTGGAATATATTTTTCTTGTTATCAAGGAAAAATCTGATATAGACGTGGGTTGGATATTGAATCTAGGCAGGGTGAGGAAGGCCAGGAAGTACTGTGTCATCATTGTGAGTACATTTGTTTTTCCTGGGTCCTGTTCCAAATGTAAACTCTATTGGTTCCCAAAGAGGACACCTTTTAAAATAAGCTCTCTTTGCAGAAAAGCTCTTAGGGTAAGAGGATGTGTAAGTCACTATTAATCTCCCCATGGAATACAGCCTCAGTAAGCTAACCTTTTAATTTCTACATATGAATTTATCTAACTTTTTAAAACGAAGAGTGCTTTTCTCAACTATGTCACATACATAGTTGTCACTTGTATATAAAGGACAACTGCTGCAGAATGACTGGTCAAGCTTAAATATTATATTGCTTCCTTTGTTTTCTTTTTACTTTTTATTTTTCTTAGTTCATGTTTGCAGTACATAATGGTAGCTTTCATCGTGGGGAATTGGTACGTGTGCCTAATACATCTTAATTTTTTTTTTTGGAACTCATGACCTTATACTTGCCAGGCAGGTGCTGTGCTGCTGAGCTATATCCCCAGATTAATTATTTTTTATAATTAATAGATCACTAATATATTAATAGATCATCCACAGATGATCTATTATTTGTAGATGAGACGATTATCTGTCTATCTTCTTTTTAATTTGTACTTTGGGTTCCTCATATAAGAGAAACAATGTGGCATTTAAGCTTGTGTGTCTCATTTATTTCACCTAACACTATGGTCTCAAGATGTATCTGGTTTCCTACAAATCGCTTAGGTTTATCCTTCTTTATGGTAGAGTAGTACTCCATCACGTGTAAACCCCACCTGCTCTTTATCCATTTATCTGTTGATAGACATATAAGCTGCTTCCAAATATTTCCTTTTTTATCCAATTATTTTTTAAGACCTATTTCCTAAAGGGGAATTTCTTTACACGCAATGCCCGGTTCATTTTTAGGGTGTGTACACTTTTTATTTCTTTAACCAGCAGTGAGGGCTGAAGGAACAAAATAGTATTTTAAACAGTATTAAAATACTGTTATAACTACTAGGGATATGAACATTTTTATATTTTTTTCATCTGAAGAATTTTGTAAATTAGTTGACAATCATTAAATCATCGACCTTGTGTTCATATTTGTTACGATATGTAATATCTGATTTGCTTAGATTAATAATTTATCTAGTAGTTCTAATTATAGGTCATTAATAACACTAAGGAGGGGTTAACATGAAACTATTGAGGGGTAAGTATGCAAAAGAGAAGTCAAAAGTGTGTGAATGTCTAGCAAGAACCCACAAGCCTATCCATCACAGTCTAAGTTTAGTACCCAGCTATTAACAAATAAATACCCAATGTTGATGCTGTCTTGGCGAATACATATTCATTCGGAATTGGTAATGGATAAAATATCACATTAGAAATAATAATAAAGATTTAAATATTTGAATACTACATATTTATTGTTTATTCTCATGTGAAGGAATCAATCAAGTTCTCCTCAAGATAGCAAACACTTTATAAAATAAAGAGCTAGCAAGCATTTTCCAAAAAAAGAACTCAGAACTGGAAACACTTAGAATTATAAGTTGATTTTCAGGGAACTCTCATCATAACATTAAAAATGAAATGTTTTTACAAATTAATTATAGCACAATAAATTTGGAAGGAATGGAAAAGTAAGAACATCTGGAATTTTTTTGAAAAAGATTAACATATGAAAAAAGTGGAAGAGAGGAAGTGAAACTAGTCCTTCAAAGTATTAATATTGTGCATAGTTCATTTGGTTAACAAATGTTCACAAAATTCCCAGCTGTCAGTCCCAGTTCAGGACAGTCAAATGGGTCCACGAACATAGCCAAGAGCTGCCTCCATGGGGCTCAGAGTCCATGGACAAAAGCATGAACAGAGCCGACTGGAAACAGCAACAAGGACAATAAGATTTGGATATGTGATTATCCGTAACAATCCACTCCTTCCAACTCATCATGGTTCCTTCCTTCTCACCCGATTGATCGAAACTCATCCTAATTCCTGCTGTCCATGATCCACAGATTAAAAATCAAACAAATCTGAAAACAGTATCAACAATGCTGACTTGAAAATTGGCGACCTACTATGTACGCTATGAATCTATCATCTGGATTTATGCATTCCTTGCACTGGGGGTAGCTTTAACTTCATTTTCCCTCTATAACCTGGTTAGTTGGGAATTTGCTCTATCTACAAAGATTTTATCATGCAATGAAGGCTAGTCAGACTTTAATTTTGCTCTTCAGTTTTAAAGGTTTCCTTAAAATTATTTTATTCAAATATAGTCAATATGAAATATAGCAATAGATACCCATTATCCACCTGCGTGTAAACTTCATCATTCAAGAAAAAAGAAAAAAACAACACAGACCTTCTTTGGGTGGCCTATTAATAATGAACCACAAGATCTTTGCAGACTCCTAAAGCATACCATTAAAAACTCAATGTCCCATCAATTATAGACAGTGATTTTTATGAGCTGCACTGCAATTTAATTCTGTGGGTGTTTAAGATTTAAAATGGAAGTCATAAGGCATAGCTTCATCTAAAACCAAGCCATTTTTATCATAATGTATCACTGAGAACAAATTCTGCAAAAACGTGAAGAATTTAAACATTCAGAATTATTACATATCTACCTTTCAAATAATTTGATATTTCTCCATGATATAAATGATCATGGGCTAAAATATGAACAGGATAAAATCAATTAGGAAATAAGAAATTATATTCTGTATCATTTTTATCATCATGCAATTCCAAATTCAGAAATTCTGTCTTCTACAACTCAATTTTATACTAAGTGCATCAAATCCATGTTTTTGTTTCTATTTTGATGTAGGATTTGCAAATCAGGCTAGATTTCATGATAAGGGCAATGTTCTTTATGAAATGTTGATTACACATTTATCATGTTTGTTGATGCACTTTATCTACAAATACTGCATTAGATATATGGAGAGAACTACAGGAACCTTTTAATTTATTCACTGAGCACTCTTTCTCCTCATAGCTATTTAAATTTCAAGAGAATGATAAACTAACATTTATAGAGTAACTTCTGTGGTGCACATACTGAATTGGGTGTTTAACAGACTTTATGATTCCATCCCCTTAAGAGTATGATTGTGAGATTAATCTACAGTGCTCCATCTAGCTGCCGTATTCCAGTGTATTAAAAACGCCTCAATATATCCATCCAGTCTACTGGCATCAATGTTGCTTTCAATTTGGGGCCTTGTAACACTGTTTCTACGATTCTTCTGCACAGGTTTCTGGATGTGCATGTGTGTGCTTAACAGCACAATTCTGGCAGGTGGGACACAGGCATGTTCATCTTCAGTGTGGAATTTGCAGTGTTCCAAAATAGCTGTAATAATTACATTTCGATTGTCAGTGTACACAAATTCCGATTGTCATTTTAAGAGTTTGGGGAAAGAAATGAAAACAGCATGGATTTTCAACTTCCATATCTTTACATCTCATACAGGTTTTATGACATTCCTTAAATTACAGATATGCCTAAAGATTAAGCCTGTCTTTCAGAAATACCTAACTGCACACCCGTACTGCCTGGGACAAAGGTATGAGGTCCCCTACACAATAGGCACTATATCCATTCCAGGAAAGCTCATCATTCCCTGCTTCTCCTTCAGCGAAGTTTAGTTCATAGAGTAACAGGCAGGCCAACACTTCATGAAACTCTGAGCATGTCACCTGCACGCCACCTTTTCCCCCTCTGGGAGGATCACAGAGCAGGTGGCAGCAGTCATCTAAGAAGTGCCGAAGACGGTACTGGGGAGCCCTGGGCTGCAGGGAAGCTCAGGGTTCTCATCCAGAGGGTTTCTTTTCTTCAGTGCCTATAACCCTGACCTGACTCTGAGTAACTACAGGACTTGGTGAGAGAAACATCTGTGGGACACAAACTATCTCCATTCCTGAGAATGCTCACTACTAAGGAAGGCGTGATGAGAGCCATCCTTGCAGAAATAGGACACACAGAGAGCACTAGCGAAGCCCTTTCCTTTCCATTCCTATCTGCATCCCTGCCTGTCCTCTGGCCCTCTATACCTCAAGCAGTACTGGATAACAGTGCCATGTAGAATTCATTTTTGTTGCAAATAACAGCAAACACAATCAAGAGGGTCCTACAGACTAAAGAGATTTGGGTTCACATCCTCCTCTTCCAGTGAGCTAAACTCCTGTCTAGCAAAGGCTGCAGTTCTGTTTCTTTGGGCTCTTAGTTCTGCCTGCCTCTGGCTGAAGACTTCATTGCCACAGTGGTAGCATTGGCTTCCTCCATGGTAATAAGTAGATTCAGTCATTCTCAGCTTCCCACCTCCCCAGCGCAGTACAAAGGAGAGGGAGCAGCAGTGTCTTAGATTCCCAGCCAAAGTCCTGCCACTGAAGCTCCTTGGGCCCTTCCTAAGCCTAATAGCCTTGGGTCTTGCTTCCTGGCACTGAGTTCTCACTGTGATCTGATTAAGGGAAAATGTCACTGTTTAGAGCAGTGCTGGCGAATCTATGGCATGTGTGCTGCAGCTGATTTGCTCATTATCACTGAAAGCTCTAAAAGGTTCGCCATCACTGGATTACAGGAATCAGTCCAGCAGAACAATGGCACTGGGTTAAACCACCCCAACAGCCCAGAAGAAAGGGTGTACAGAAGTTCAAGTGAGAACCAGTGATTCTGATTGTTCCTTCTAGACTGGGTAGTCAGTAAAAAATGTCAAACCTGTGAAATAGGTACTTTTACTTACAGTAGCATGCACATCCCCTGGGAAAGAGTCTACGGCTTCCTGCTGATTATGAGAGTTTACGACTTTAAAATAGTTAATAATTGCTGTCTATGACTCAATTAGCTGATTCTACATATGAGGAAATTCTTAGTGACATCTCATAAATAAAGGTAAAATTCAAATACTTGTACACAGATTGAATTAGAGTTATGTCCATCTAGTGTCATCTGTTTCTACATGAAGGAATGACACGATGTGATTCTGAGACAGATTCTTAGGGAAGTCACTTACGCCTGCTATGACCCTTGCCAGGTGCCCCACCATCTTACAGATATAAAGAGTGACTCTTATATGAGGACTGCAGAGGGGAAGGGGAACCAATCTCCCTTCCTTCTCTCCTCCCTCAGAAATCCCCAGGGAAGACAAAAAAGCCTTCATGGGATAAACTTGTTTCCTGACCTGTCTGTGTGCAAGTAGGCTGATCGCAGAGGATCTCACGTGTGCACAGCATGCCCAGGGTCTGTTCCTTGCCACTAACCATGTCCAGCACCATGAAGGCTAATAGCACAGCCCTCTCAGGAGCACCTTCTGCTGCCAATCACTTACTGCCCAGTTTGCCGCCACTCAGCTCTGACAGCTTCCCCTGCAGCCCAGAGCGGGGGAATTCGAAGCAGGATTAATGAGGAATTTAGGCAAATTATGGGGCTATGTCTCATCTTGGACTGAAGCATCAGAAAATGAATGCAATGGGCAGCTAATCCAGAGCCAGTGAGAATCTTTAGTCTGCACAGGCAGGATGAAAAATGGACCCAGAAGTCATCATCATGCTTTGTTCTCCTGACTTCCACAGATAATCCATTAATCTGCATTTAAAACTCCCTCTTCCAAGACGATTCAGAGACTACACCTAAGTATATGAAATGGTTCAGTCCTCATCAACGTCTGCTTGACAAATGTTTCAGGAAAAGATTGTAATAAATGTCAGGGAAATTAATCATGGCAATCGTTTTTCTTTTTTATTCCTTCTTAAGCAGTCAGAAATCGTATTTATTTGTTTTCCTCCAAATCCAGAGCTATGAAGAGACAGCACGTGATGTTTCATCTCCCAGGGAAACAACCTTGTTGAAGGCCCACATCCATTGCTTCCTAAGCCAAATGAAAAGTCATGCTCTTGCCTCCAACATAGCTCTCTGGACAACGCCCATTCTGGATTCTGTATTTTCTTTAATAACAGCCCAAGGAGGCGATGCCTCCTTATTTCTTCACCTCCATATTCTCAAAGTTAGTCCTTTTATTTTCCCAAGGCAACCATCTTTCTGTCGGTTATAATACCAACCCCATCATTTTGTCCTAGAGTTTTGCCCAAATGTGTTTCTCAGAACCCGAGGTCCAAAGATCCTAATAGGTGCACACGAATTCTTGTTTAGTCAACACCTCTCTATGATGTGCTGTGAATTGTGTTTGTGTATCTGACTGCAAACAGACCCGGCTTCCGTTTACATCAAGTTGGTATTGAGAGGCTGCTTGAAAATATAGACTCCTAACTGAGCAATCTAAGCAATCCATTTGCTGAGAAGTTCAGTAGTGAGGCCTTTCTCAAACTATGGATTATACTAATGTGCACTGCTAAGCACAGGAAGACTGAATAAAAGTGGAACATTTCTTTATTCATGGGGTTATTTCATGAGTGCTCTGTAAGAATGCATTTAGAGCAATCTTGCTCATTGAGTTCCCTTGTTCACTGCTCACTTCTCTAGTGCTCAGTTTCCAAGAATGTACCTGTTGTTTTACTTTTTAAAACAATAACAAACCTCAAGCTTTTCTTCTTATACTCTCTCTCTCTCTAAGCCTCTAAGATGATCTTGCTTTTAACTACCTTGAAGTAATTTTAGATATGTTTTTAAAGTATGACTATTGAGAAGCCATGCTGGGTCTGGGAGGAGCATATCAAAATCAACAAGAAGCCAATTTGCCTTTCCAGTAAGCTGTGCAAGCCATGCGGGGCCCAGGAAGAGACAAGCCAGATCGTCCCTGCCGTGAGCCCACCAGCTTGGGGACTGAAAACCACCCTCTCCATATGCAACCAGCTGCTTCGGAGGACAGGCTCAGTTGATAGCAACTGAGGTACAAAAACAACTAAATGTTTGTATTGTTTGATTGACTCTGCAGGCCTAAGACCAATAGTCTGAGCATCTATTAGGAGGATAACAACATGCAATATAGCAAACATGGGAGATTTTCTTCTGTCTTGTTTTTGAAATCTAATATTGTTCTCATTGTTTTGTTTTGTTCTGTTTGATTTTACTATGTCTGATGGAATGGACAACTGTTGTGAAGATAACAAGATATACTATGGTAGCCATTGTTAATTTCCTATCATCCTGCTTCAGCGTTCTGTACCACATTCACTGTTTTGTTTTGATTGGCTCTATTCTGTTTTGTTGGGTTTTATTATCTTTAAAGTAAAAAAAATTTTTAAAGTACGAATATTTTTAATTTTTGGAGACACCTCCACATTCTTTTTCATATTGGCTTTGCTGATTTGCTTTCCCACCAAAAGAGTGGTTTCCCTTCTCAACATCCTTGCCCACATTTGTTATTTCTTGTGTTTTGACAGTAGTTATTGTAGCAAGGGGGACAACTCAATGCGGTTTTGATCGGCATTTCCCTGATGGTCAGTGGAGCATTTTTTCACGTACAGTTTTAAGGGGACATGTTCTGTGAACTGCATCACTAGGTGTTTTGGTTAGTTTTTTTCGTTGCTGAGACAAACACCTGACACCCAAAGTGAAGCAAGGAAAGGTTTATTTAGCTTACAGTTCTGGAGATTTCAGTCCATAATCAGCTGGCTCCAAAGCAGAGTGGCATGGTACTGGGGCAACACTTCGAGGCAGCAGCCAGAGCAAAAAAAAGCCAAAACGCAAGCCTCTTCTCCTCCCTTATATTGTACACCGGCCACCGCCCCCTTCAGGGTGGGTGTAACACTCACAAAATATCCTTGTCCTCCTTTGCACAGGATGAGGATATTTACAAAGTAAGAACCCTGGCTCCCTGCTGTGTCTCTCAGTTAAACTTCTAAACTGCTCAATTTGACACAATGTATTAACCATAAGACTAGGCAACTTCATCATTTCACAAACACCACAGAGCATATTAACGCTGATCTCGATGGTACAGTGTGCTGCACACATAGACAATATTGCGATCTTAGGGGACCACTGTCCTATGTGATCAGTCATCTACAGATACACTGTCATGTAGCTCAACTTGCTAGTCATTTTATTTGTATGTCTTCTTTTGAGAAATGTCTATTCAGTTCTTGATCCCATTTTCAAATTGGATTACTGCAGGGTATGATTGATATTAAGTTTTTGAGATCCTTATAAATTCTACACATTCAAGCCTCATCAGATAAATAGTTTGAAAATATTTTTGCCCCTCTCTAGGTTGTCCATTTGCTCTGCGGATTGTTTTGTTGGCCATGCAAAACCTTTAATTTAAATGTAATCCTATTTATCTACTTGTACTTTCATTACCTGTGCTTTTGGGGTTTACCTAAACTATTCTTACCCAGATCAATATTACAGCATTTCACCTACATTTTCTTCTAGCAGTTTCATAGTTTCAAGCCTTACATTTAAATTTTTAATCCATTTTTGAGTTGGTTTTTGCAACCGGTGAGGTTTAGGTGTCTATGGGATATCCACCTTTCCCAGCACCATTTATTAGGCAAGCGCTTGAGCCACTGAGCTAAATCCCCAGTCTTCCCTGCAAGATTTATTGAAGAGACTATCATCTCCCCATTGTGAGTTCTTAGCACCTTTGTCAAGATGTAGTTGGCTATAAATATGTGGTTTTCTTTCTGGGCCCTTGATTCTGTTCCTCTGGCCTGTGTGTCTGTTTTTATGCCAATACCATGTTTTGTTTTGTTTTTTAATTAGGTTTATTGGTATAATTTAGACATATACAATGATCACATTCATCACAGGAAATTTGTACCTATAAATGATATACCGTATTTCCTCTTTCTGTTCCCAATCTCCTCTCATCCTTTCAACCCCTCTTCCTCATTTACAAAACTTTTTCTTTTCCTCAAGTATATATACTTTTTTTTTTGTACTAGGAATCGAATTCACAACCTCACATTTGTCAATCAGGCACTGTGCCACTGAGCTATATCTCTGGCCCCCAGCATGTATACATTTTTGGTGGCCTCTGTATTTGTACTGACTTTTGAAAAAATTTGTTCATTCAGATTCCACCAACAACTCCAATCCAATCTTACTCACTGTCTCTATTTGCAGTCCTTTTCTCTGAGAGTGTGAAACAGAACTGGTGATCCCCAAGATCTGTACTAACATATTTGACCCTAAATGTAAACATACATAAAATAGCTTCAGAATTGCTAACATATAAGCTGTAAGAAAGAGGTTCCTAGAGCTTCACACTTTGCACCATCTTTTTACCTTTAACCTCTCAGCAATAAGTCAAAGCAATGTTCTCTTTCCCCTACATGTCCAGTGTGGCTATGTTATTCATTTGTAGTAGAGTAAGGTTCATTTGTTACAATTTGTGCTCTATACGGGTTCTCCAAATATCTTGTACATGCACTTACTGAAATTTACATAGATTAAAATTCATTCTTCTCTTGTATTAATTTTGTGAATTTTGACAAATCAGTAGTCACTTATCAGCTACCAAGACTATGCTCCAAAATTGTTTCATCACTCAGGAATCTCCCATAATGCTTTTCTGTTGTCACCTCCTACCAAATCCTACTACTGATCTGATTTCCATCCCTGTAGTTATTATCCCTTTTGCAAGTCTTATAAATGGCATTGAACAATACAAGCCCCACAGGTTCTGCCTTCTTTTATTTAAAAAATGCAGCGGCTGGGGATAGAGCAACACAGCACCTGACTGGCAAGCACAAGGTTGCAAGTTCGATCGTGGGTACTCTCCCCCAAAAAATAGCTTGTAGTAAAAATGCATATAATATGTATCCAAATTTTTAAGTAAATTATGGATTCCATTTTGTCTAAGGGTGTACCTCAGTGATAGAGCACTTGCCTACTGTGTGCAATGACCTGGGCTTGATTCATAGCACTGAAAATAAACAAAATACAAAGCTTCCTTTCTTTTACTGGTGAATAGTACTCAGTTGCATGGATATAGCACACTTCTTTATGCATTGATCAGCTGAAAATCACTTAAGTAGATTCTAGGTTTTGGTGCATGCAGAGATTTTCTATGAGCATACCTCTTCAATTCTCTAGCATAAACACATACAAAGTGGCAAGATGCCTGGACCAGATGGTAGGTACACGTTTAGCATTGTAAGAAACTTTGAAACACTTTCTCATAGGAGGAAAAACATTTTATATCCCCCAAATCAGTAAACTATAGTTGCTCTATATTCTTGCCAACATATAAAGAATTGGAAAAGTCAGAAAGAATGGCTATCATCAAGAAATGAACCAAAACCAAATGCTGGAGGGGCTGTGGTGAAAAAGGAACACTTTTCTCCCGTTGGTGGGAGTGCAGAGCAGACTGGTAAAACTACTATGGGAATAAGCATGGAGATTCTTCAAACACTAGGATTGGAGGTTCCGTTTGATTCAGCTATGCGATCTTTCTGTGTATTCTTTTAAATTGAATATATATATATAATATATATAAATAACTTTGTATATAATTTTGGAAATATAACACAGCTTTGATTGCTGTGGTCTTATAGTATATTATTGTAGTCAGGGGTTGCAAGGAGCACAATTATATACAGGACACAGAATTTATAATATTATTTATAATAGTGGTCACCCAGAGTTAAATAAAAGAAAGTGCAAAAAATCTGTTCACAGTACTAAAGACCTAAAAAATTACTGGATCCCACAGTAATGTCCTGCATGCGTCCATCTGAAGACCTGGAGCCCATGACAATGCCTCTCACAAGTCCATAGTCTTCCTATCCAAGTCTTCATTTTATGCTGGCAACAATCTTCAGGTGGGCCATCCATGCTCAGCACCACACTAATTTAGTTCAACTGATGTTAAGTTGACCATCAGTTTTTTATCCACAACACATACCTTGAAACCAGGTGGGAATCTTCCTACTATATTATTCCCACCCAATTTTGGGGGTAGTAATTTACAATGAGCTTGTCAATATCTGCTTTAAAAAAGCCTTTTGAGATATTGATTGGGTTTTTATTGAATATACATTGGAATAGAATTGGATAGAATTAACACCTTGTCAATATTATATTTCCCAAACAATTGAAGCAATGTATCCTTCTGTTTGTTTAGATTTTAATTTCCTTCATCACTGTTCTGTAAATTGCAAATCCTGCAGATATTTTTCACACACTACAGTGTTTGAGTTGTGATACTATTTTGAATAGTATTTTTAAACTTAGAATTACAATATGCATTTCAAGAACATAAATAACAGATTTTTGTGTATTGATCTTATATCCTATGACTTTGGCAAACTCGCTAACTAGTCTTGAAACATGATTGCACATGTTTTGGGATTACTGGGTTGTATTTGCTAGTGTTGTATTGAAAATGTTTGCATCTTTATTCATGAAGGATATTGTTTGTAATCCTCTGTTTTTTTTTCCCCCTGTTTTGGCATTAGGGTTAATACTGGCCTTGTAGACTAAGTTGAAAGATATCTTGTCTTCTCTGTTTTCTGGAAAATGTTGAGCTGAATGTGCAGCATTTATTCCTTAAATGTGGAAGATCTCTGTTCCTAAAATTTCCTTTGGTGGAAAATTTTAACCGTGAGCTTAAATTATTTATAGGCATAGACCTACTCTGTTTATCTGTCTTGAATAAAATTTGGCAGTTGTGTTTTTAATAAAGTAATTGATTTCATTAAAGGTTCTATGCTTATCTCCATAATGTTGTTCATTTAATTCTTTTTTCTCTTTGTGTCTTTATTTTGTTCTCTTGCATGTCCAATTATAGGTTTATCAGTCTTATTGACCTTTTAAAATAACCATGTTTGGTTTCATTGATTTTCTCTATTGACTTTTTGTTTCAATTTATTTGTTTCAATTGCAATCTTTTTTCCCTTTTTTTAACTTTAGTAAAATTTGCTTTTTTTTTTCTTGCTTCTTTTCATTTTTTAAATACAAGCACTAGTTGTATACATTTATCTCTAGGCTTGGTCTTAGCTGCATGACATACATTTTGATATACTGTATTTTCATCTGGTAGAAATCATTTTTAAACTTTCCTTGAAATTTTTTTTGTTGCTTGGGCTGTATAGAACTATGTCGTTTAATTTCCAACTACTTGGGAATATTTCAGATTCCTATTTGTCATTAATTTCCAGCTTAAATCCCAAATAATTTGAGGCAATATTTTATATGCTTCATATGCTTTCAAATTTGGTAAATTTCATTTTATAGTCCAAAATACAGTCTATTTTGGTGAATGTTTGCTTTGCTCTAATCATGCATAATGTGCTATAAATATCATCAAGTAAATTGACTCAATAGTCTTAAAACACTTATTAATTACATGCCTGCTTTAATATGTATGAATATGTATATATAATATGCATATATAATATGTATGAATATGTATATATAACATGTTTTGAACATATGTATTTACATATTATCGGCATAAAAGAATTTCAGTCTCCATTTTGTAACTGAGAATTTCTCAAAGTTTTTGCTTTATGTGTGTTGAAGATTTGTTGCTAAGTACATGTATTCTCAGAATTATTATAGTCCTTTGGGGAATTTCCCTTTTTTATCATTATGTAATGTCCTGCTTTGCCTCTGAAAATTTACCTTGCTTTGATTAATATCATTATTTGATGTTAATATTGCTACTTTGTTTTTCTTTTTGTTAACGATTGCATGGTACATTTTACTCTATTCTTTCTCTTAGGTCTATTTAAATCTTTATATTTAAGTTGGATTTCTTGAAGAAATATCTGTGATTGGTAATCTGGCATGACCATGTTTGTCTTAATTGATGTTTATAGACCATTCATATTTCAAGACTGCTGATCTCTTTGTATTAAAAGTAACTTTCCTGCTAAATGTTTCTATTTGTTCCATTGGGTTTTTCTCTTCTTTTCTGACTTCTGCTTATTTTTATTATTTTGTTTCGTCCATTTTACCAATTTACTAGTTATGCCCATTTTAGTTTTCTTAGTGGTTTTGCGGAGGTTCACAGTATAGGTCTTTAGAATCTGTGTACCTTTAAATAACGTTTTGCTGCTTCTTGTGTGGTTAAGGGTCACAATGTATCTCACAAGGGAGGAACTGGGGAGGTACTGTTTCAAGATCCTCCCACCACACCTGACTACTATTTCTGCTAAAAACACATATTAAGTGCCTAGAATTTTCATTTTAGGGAGTCACATATATTTTGGAGCATTTAAGTAGAAGGCAAGATTTTTATTTCTTAAGTGCTTTTTGCTCCCTAGGTAGATCCAGTTTTCTTCTGGTATCATATTCCTTCAGCCTCAAGATCTCCCCCTAACACCCTCTTTTTTCTTTTAAATTTTCTTTTAGTGTAGGTCAACTGACAAAATAAAAATTCGCACCTTTCATTTGTCTAATAAAGTTCTTATTTGTGCAGTTTGAAACATATTTCCAGTTCATATAGAATTCTACATTGGCATTTTTTTAGCATTTTAAAAATAATACCTTATGATTTTCTGTCTTGTATAATTTCTAACAAAAGGTCAAAAAGTCTGATGTCATTCTTATCTTTGATCTGTGTCCTTCTTGCCCATCTGTATACCTTTGGGGTTTTTTTCTTATCTTTTATTCTCAATATTTACATATGATACATGTGTGTATGTGTGTGTGCTCACAATCGTCATGTTGGCACTTAATAGGTGTGATCAGAAAATATAGTAAATATTTAAATAAAAAATTATCATGGAAAAAGACACATTGTCATTCATTAATCCCCTCAAAATCCTCCCCGTTACTTCCAACACACTGACTCCATCGTCTCTGCTGCATTCTGAAGCAGTTCTGGAAGTCTTCTTTCTTGCCTGTTTTTAGTTGTGCAATCGTGGCTGCCTCAATGTCTTGAATCCATTCAAAATGTTTCCTTTGCTAGTCATTTTGACTTTGGGGAAGAGCCAGAAGCCACACAATGCCAAATTTAGTGAATAAGGTAGATGAGGACACAGCATCATGATTTTCCTGAACTTGTCCTTCCGTTGGATGACATTTGGCAGAATCCTTCACCGAATGTTTTTATTGTACCTTGCAAAGACACTGAGACCGAAGCAGGAGGATTACATGTACAAGTGATCCTCCTGCAACTTAGAGATGTAGGGAGTCCCTGCTTCAA
>RJWT010024760.1:0-16362 GCA_004365215.1 Cuniculus paca | reverse complement strand
AATCTGCAACTTTTATAATTATGGACGAAGTAAATGTTAGTGTCTCATGTTAAAACAATAATTATATCAATTTACTTATTATTTCAAATGGCCTGGATGATAGAAAGCTTAAAGAGCAATTTACTTCTACTTTTATGAGGTTCACCTATCCTAAGGGTTGACAGCATACCAGTTCCTTGAGAGGACATGAGATAGTAACTTTTTTTCTGAAATACTTTTTTATTCTTCCCCTTCTAAGAGGTCTTTGTCAGCCATAAGTGAATTTCATACTTCCCCCACATAAGTTGGGGATCCATATCAAAACCTTGTCAAAAAAACCTCACATTCTAGGAGATATATCTAATATTTTCTTTTAGAAAGATATAGTTTAGAAGTTGTTTTTGAAAATCATTCATGCTAAACATATAGAGAATATTGTCTTAACTGTGATCTTTGTTGTAGTCCCTTTATTCAATTTATACCCCATAATGTAATGACTAAGTGTAGAAATATGGAATTAAACTAATTGGGGTCAATTTTTGACCTGTTCTATGTAGTATATGTTTTTTCCTGGGAGTTATATGGCTTCTGATGCTTAGTTTGTAAAATAGCAAAGCTGTAACTCAAATCCTTACTCTGGGAACTAAATGAAGTAATATACTTGAATTATTAGTACAGTGGCTAATACATAAATGTTTAAAGTGATTCATATCTTGTATTTTTATCATTGGAAAAGTTAACCTTGTGTATGTTCTTTATGTATTTGTATTTACATTTTTACTTCTTCACATAAGAAAAAAAAAATATATATAACCCTGTATGGTCATCAAATTGCTTTGGTGTATGAAGTCTCAATTGACATTTGTGATAAGATAATTTTTGTATATGCCTTAGTTTTACCTCACATGGACTATTAAAATTGATATGATTAAAGTTTAATTAAGAATGTAAATGGTAATATTAGGATGATACCCTAACCTTTATATTGCCTATTCAAAATATCATTGAGTGATTTAGAAAATACTTATGTAATATATTCTATACTGAAAACTTTGATAGAAACTGGAGATATACACAACCTGCCCAAAAGATCTAACAGTGGAGCTTTCCCTGAAGGGAATTGTAGTTTATATGTGAGATTTAAAATGCAGGCTTGCAATAACAACTGTGATTATGATGATTTGTATAAAATAACCTCCCTCCAAGGTTTGCCTAAATGTGGTAGGACATTATGAATTGTCACAGCAAAACTCTGTGAGGCAAACATTCTTTTGCTACGTTTACCTGTAAAGACATAGAAAGTACAAGTAAACGATAGTTATATACATACAGCTAGCTGATAGAAAGAACCTGAATTTTAGCACAGAAAGGTTAAATTCAGATGCTGTAGTCATGATTATTATTTTTTATTGCCTTTCAGGGCCACAGCAAAGTTGCTGCTGTACCATCTTGTCCTCATATTAGTCTTCACTCCTCTCTTTTTGATAGACTTTCATAGTGGAGCTGATATTTCAAAACCACCTAATTTAATCTCATTTGTTCAGACCTTCCTGCATACATTTCTCAACACACTGAAGTGGTACCATCATTATTAACCCTAGAATTGGAGAAAGTCACAAAAGTAGCTTTTATTCTTTCCATTGAGAGCATCTAGGCCACAGCCAGCAACATACCGTGCTTTTGTGTGAATTAGAAAAAGGTGCCTTCTCTAGGTGATTAAGCGGAATACCACCCGGTGTAGGACAAACTGGAAAATGTCTTAATCTGGACTGACATAGCATCACCAGGTTTGGATCTGGAAGGCAGGATTCAAGTTGTATTTTAGGTCCTAACTACATCCTTAACCTGGCACCTTGTTCAGGATAGACCCTGCCTAAATGCCTCCTATTCTTTCAGAACTTAGCATCTTTGCTCTTCCATTTGTTTTCCTACAAAAATCCTGTACTTGAAGTTATTTGACAAAGTTCTGCAAACAAAAAAGCAGTGAGAAAATAAAGTATTAGAAATGAAAATACGTTTAATTTAGATTCCTGTATGTGGAAATCCAAATGTAAAGGGCAAGCATATGCAAGAAAACTGAAATCTACCCTGGGCATAATTTATCTTTGTCAGCTGTCAATGGACTTGGCCTTTATCTGAAAGCAGTTTAATTAATGAGATTAGTGCTCCTGAGTTCTTCAGTGGTGAAATAAAGAAATCTGTACATCCTCATGTCTTCAATGGATCTTCGCCCTACCTAGTTAAATATATTTTACAAATACCAATCATTGATCACTCATCAAAACTGAAAATAAAAATCCTAAAATTAGCTTTGGATTCAAGAGAAACAACACAAAATAAAACATATTTGATGGTGGTTGAAAGTAAAACCATATCAAGATTTGTGTTCCAGGGGATTTGTTTGTCAAACAGAACAAAAAAAAAATTACAACTTACTTTGATGCTGTTCAAAAGCCCAAGGCAGTTTCTACCCCATTTGTATTTCTGGATTTTTTTCAGCCCCATCTGTTTATTTTCTATTGAGCAATCATAGCAAAATAGAAAGCCAGCTTCTGAGGAGGTGAAAGCAGGTGGGATTTTGGAAATAATTTCAAAGGCATAATGACAAATTCTCAGAATAGAGAATTTCAGATTGACTGGTACCATTATTGTTTGGCATTTAATATTTACTTTAGGTTTATGTACTATTTATATGATAAGAATTTATGTGTAAACAGAGAGATTGAGTTGAGTCCCTTAATTTTTGTTTTGTTTTGTCTTAATGTTGGTAATTGTAAGACATAATTTGGTGTCTTTAACTGTGGTAGTAGGGAGTGGGTTTTCCCAGGTTTTTCTAATAAATTCCTGGATTACAGGAAAATTAAACTTACTTACTTGAATATATATATACATTTGGTTCTGATGCAATGTATTTCCAGAGATTAATAGTGCATAATTCTATTGAAATATTAATTTAAGATCTAGAATATCACATACTTAGAAGGAGATATGTTTTCTTAAAAATGGAAAAGAAAAGATGACAACATTGTCTTGATTTTCAGTTGATATTTTTTATGGCAAAATTCTTTCATGTATCAGTCTTTCCAAACAGAGCAAATGGCTGGCTTTCTTGGGACTCTGCCAAAGAGCAGGGAAGGTTTTAATAACTTGCAACACTTGCCTTTGACCACCATACAAAAGTTGTACACACTTTTCATTATGGGTGAGCAAAGTGATTTCTGCCTAGCCACATACTGCAAGCTACAGGTAACAATGAGTTCATGTACTAATCAGACATGCATTGTCATCCTCTGTTTCTATAGACTGAGGTCTTAGAAAACAGTGATGTTAATTGGTGGTGAATAATGGCTGGTACTAAGCATAGTGCTTGGAGCACACAAAGCAAATTATGCCTTCCAAGGAAGGGTGTCTCCAAAGGGAACAAGAAGATATGCATGCATGAACAGATATCTCCATTTTTAACCGATGGTTACACTGTGGGGCAGCAGTAATGACTTCCAAAATTTAATCACTTAAAACACTGAGAGTTTTACATAAACTAACTCCAATGGGTATTTCACAGGCCTCCTATATCTTGCAAGCCTCCCATCTCCAATAGCTTCTAATGACCCCCACATGGAATAGAAGTAAACGAATGAAGTGTTTTAGCACAGACATGTAACACATCATTTCTTGTGACCACCTATTGAACAAGTTAACAAGTTCCAAGCTAAATGGGTCCAGCATAGGTAAAAGGAAGTCTAGGAAATTTAAGAGAGTAAACAGAATAATTAATGAGTGCTAAATTTTTCACAGCTACTACATTGTAAAAGTCTAGGGCCTTTATGTTAAAATAGAAAAATTAAAAAAGGAAGAAAATTTCATTTTGTATATTCCCTGAGGTTGGCCTTTCAAGGTATTTTTTTTATAAAAACATTTTATAATGAAAGGATGTAAGAAATTTATTAGGTTTATTTTTCTGCTTGGAGAAGAACAATCAGCCATTAATTTACTTTCAACCTAACTCATCTCGCTTGCTTACATTAATATCCAGAATTTGCACACAACATGACCTTAAATTGTAGAGACTTCTGTACTACTTGCTAGTTGCTGCTTGAAGAAGAGAGAAGCTACCTGTGCTAAGATGAGAAGTAAACAAAGTATACATAGTCCAGCATATAGCACACAGTACAAGCTAAACAGTGCAGAAATTTTAGATGAGAAAAGTCAATACATTCATTTATTCTGTTTTCATAAGGTTCCATGTCATCAGTTATCATTTTACTACTCATCACAAATACCTAGCAACAGCCAATAGTTATGGGCTATTTGTGAATTTGTGCCCAATGGGTTTGCAGCAAGAGACAGAATGATGAAGTAGAGATGACTCCAAAAGGGAACTTTTTAGCTTTCAAAACGCTTCATGTCCTCTGATTTCCTATTGTCTTGTTTTGAAGTCCCATAATGCTCTCATTCTATTGTTGTGATTGGTTTTGTACTATTTCGTTTTGTTGGATGGTATTGTGTGTGCAAGTATGGACAACTATCACGAAGAAAACAAGAGACTTTATGGTAGCCACTGTTGATTTCATGTTGTCTTGTTGTGAGGTCCTGTGTTACTTGTATTGTTCTGTTCTGATTTGCTTTGTTCTGCTTTATTCTGTTTTGCATTGTTTTGTTCTCTTTAAAATAAAAAAAATAAATGTCACAATTAAATTTTCTGAATTATATTATTGAGTGTATGAATGATATCTGGATAATTGTCTTTTAAAGTAATGTCTGCTACTGTGTTTGAGATGTACCCCACAATATCTGAATCTTGTACTGTAGCCATACTAAATCCTGTGCCCAAGACCATCATTTTTATTGCTTAAAACTATCTCTTTATAGTTTTAAGTTAATCATTAAACTTCCTACATGATTGCTAATTTTTGCCATATAATTAACTGGTACACCTTCTATATAATCTTTTCTAAAGATGTTATATTTAATAATTATCATTTGCTTTTATGTTACTACCTTCACCCCAGAAGCTTTCAGTGGTAGAGAGCATATCACCTCCAAGCTGCTAATTCCAATGTGATCGCAATTGCATTAAACTGACTGGCGAATTAACTTAGCCATTTACTTAGATTTATTTGTGAGTGCTTTAGTTTGACAATAAGTTATAGAATCTGAGTATTCTCTTTTTGTGTAGCTTATTTACATCTAATGAGATATTTTCTGAAGCAAACAATATTTATGCATTCTATCTATACTTCTGTATCAAAACCACATAATGTCAACCCAAAGGGTTCTTCTCACTAATTGGATGGTTGCACGTGTGGTAATCAGTGATATGGTCTAGGAAGGCGCCAGCAGTCAGTTTCTCTTGTGTCACTGGGGACTAGCAATTTGAGTTTCATTTATTCATTTATTTATGTGAGACTAGCTGATACCAATTAGGAAAAAAAACAATTCCAACTGATAACAATACATCCTCTAATGCAAAAATAAATTTCCACTTATAGTCTTTAAAAACATTAACAAATGAGCACATTCCACTCTAGTGGCATTCATATTAATATTTATGGGCCATAGAATATCATTGTTCATAAATATATCTTTATTTGAGAACATACATAAGAAAAGACACTGAAGAAACTTTCTCCCTAAACTACACAAGGAGTTAACACTGTCTAGGTTTTAAAATAACTGACATATAAAGATAAAGTCTTAATTATATAAGAGTTTCACATGACAAACAGCTGTTAGATATTAATCTAGGGGAACTCAGGAAAAAAGAAATCATTGGGGATCAAATGCAGGGCAGAAATTTCAATATACAGTCTGTCTGAGGAACCTGGTATGAAATTGAGGCAAAAAGCTGGCATCTGCCAAGGTAAGACTCTTGATTAAAGTTGCTCAAATTATAAAGTTGTTATAGGCTTGAAAATCAGCTCCCAGCAGCATACTGCTGAAGACATTTAACAGGTGGACTGGTTTAGGTTGTATAAAACACTTAACTACAGTAAGGATGGGAAAGAAAATGTCCAACATTTTAATGATGTATTCATTTCCTATATTTTGAAGGCTACTACTAATATGCCTTTAAAATAAAATGTCTATCATGTCAAAGTCTTTTACTTAAGCCATAGATACTTAGGAGGCCCCTTGGTTGGGATTCTCCTTGGGTAAAACAGCTTTTGGATGGAATTGTCATGTATAGATAAGATAGAGCAGGGGTTCTGGGTTGGTGGAATGGTTTGCAGTAACTAGGGATAGACATGAGCAGTAGATGAGGAAGCTAAAAGAAACCGTACGGATTAAAGAATACATAGTCATTGTAATTCAGAGAAGTCAGCTCTAAACACCTTAAAAAAAAAAGGTAACCTTGAGATTGAATCTCTGTTCTGATCCAACCAGATGTTTTAGATATAAACGAACCTCCCTCAACATTACCAAGGCAAGAGCAAATCCTTGATTGCATCAAAGTAGAAAAAGCTACAGGGGATGGAAGAGGTAGAGCCTGATTATAAGCTGAATAACACAGTGCCAAATGAAAGTCTGTTGTCCCACTAGGAGAGACTTCAGGGCTGTGGTTTGTTCGTTCTCATTGTCACTCTACAGCTCTGTGATTTATTTTCATTTTATTTCCATTTCCTTGTTTGGCACCATTGTAGACTGCCAGATTTAATTCAAGAATTTAATTGAATTTGAGCAGAGAAATATGGCCAAATACATTATACTTCATTTAGTCTGTTAGCTGCTTTCTTTTTTTACCAGGCAGCATTGAATGTTGGAGGAATGGGTTTTAAAGGCAGACAGTCTTGAATTTGAAGTTTGACACCCCCTTCTTCCTTTCTTAAGGTTTGTAAAAATTTTGAATAGGTTACTTAACTTCTCTGAATTTCAAACCTTTCTTTCTTGAAATGAGTTCAACAGATGTATGTCTAAGACTGTTTAAGAGTCATATGATGATTTATGAAAACAGAATCTTGAATAGATTAATCATGATTATGGTTTTTACCTTTTCAGTGCTGTTTTAATTACTGCAAAGCACAGGACAAACCATCTTCCTCACAAAAGTTACAATTGGTTGTCACCTGGTGTGTGTACAGAGCATGTAGTCTACAGATTCACATAGTATCATTTATTCATTCACATTATCATCCTATTCTCTATAAGCTTAGGTATGAGTTACACATAGGTAAAGTCATAAATACGTGTTGGTCAGGACCTCTATATTTATGAAGTTCAAATGCAAAAACATATTTGACTATTTGGAAAAACTCCTTGTATTAGTTAATACTTAACTAAAGTCATATGTATATAAGAGTGCAGATGTCTGTCTGCATGCTGGGGAGAGAAGAATCCAGTAAAGGTCTTGGAGCCCATCGGAAAGACTGAAGGGCCAGTGGTAGAAGCTAGAAAGTCTGTGCCAGCGAGGTGAAGGGTTGGTGCAGAAGACTGAGAGATCTGAGCTCAGGAGACTATGTCCAAGATGAAGATGAGGGTTGAAGCTCTCCTGAAGGAAGACAGCAGCCATAATTCCTTTAAAGAAAAACTGCCAAAAAGCAGCTTCTTCAGGAAAGTCAGCAGCATACAATCTTCCCTTCCTATTCTTCTTTTATGTGGTTGGTAACAATACTCAGGTGGGTCTTCCATGCCCAGAATCATTCTGACTCAGTCAGCTGGGAGTTCCCGCTTAAATTGACTGTTAGTTAATCCACCATAGTCCCAACTAGCATTCTGTAATGAAACAATTCTAGTATCTTTCTGCTAAAGCCCCAACCCCTAACAAATATTTTCAATCCATTTTCATTCTGTCATTAAATCATTTTCCTATGTGATATTTTTACATAGAATTTGGAACAGGAGAAATTTTCAGGATTACATAGATGAAAACAAACAGGCCCTCAGAGGAAGAGATTTTAGAATCCTAGAAGATCACATAGTGGCAAACTAGGAATATAACTTGGACTGCTTTTTTGATTGTTGAAAGTTTTTTCAAGTACATCTCCATTTTTTTTTCTTATTTTCCTCCAGTGAGTTTGTATATGAAACATTTGTACTGTGCCTGGCACAGAGTCAATACAAATTAACTTGTATATTTATTTCACTCTCCTTTCTTTGTTTATGCTATATCCTGTGCCTACAATGTTCAATTTCCTTTAATTAATAATGTTCTGCCCTGTAATTCAAGCATCACTTCTGGATTATATTTCTGGTCACTATGTATTCAATGTTTGCTCTTTCTCCTATGAACTCCATTAGCTTCTACTTTCCCTCTCATTTCTCAGCACTTAGTCTATTGCCCATTGCTGTTCTTGAATTTCTTATGTATATATACTGCTCATCTTCCAGACAAAATTTCAATTCCTTCAGAGATGAGGGAAACAGATCATTGCATTGTGCACACAGTGACGTGTGTTTAGTATTTTCAGGATTGATTGAGTGATGTGCAGTTCACATCCATGTGAGTAACTCATCCATAAAACTGTTGTCAACGCAAAATACATATTTTCAGTATCGTCTTCGGTTCAGACCTCCTAAGCAACACAGCAATATTATGACAAGCAAAGATTTAGTTATCTGTAGAGGGGTTATTATATATCTTTTCTAGGACTAAAGTTTAAAAGTACTAGACATGATCAAAATGTATGACAGATTTTTAAATTAAAAAAATACAGTAAAAAACATATTGACATTATTCTTCCTTGAAATACTTCTCCCTGGTTCAAACACACTTATCTCATCATTTTTACCACTTTCTGAAGAAATTCTGGAAGTCCTTTGCCGTAATTATCTTTATGACATGTGATAAAAAAATATGCAGTTAATGCTACTGCCAGATGACATCCAACAGAAAGGTAGGCTTGTAAAAACAATGCATGTGTCCTCATCTACCATAGTCACTGGATCTGGAACTATGCAATGTCTGGCTCTTTCCAAAAGTCAAAATGACTATGAATGTTAAACACTGCAGATAGATTCAGGGCATCAGTTGTGCCACAACAGTGCAACTAAAGATACAGAAAAAGGATTTCCAGAGCTGCCTCAGAAAGAGGCAAGAATTATGGTATGTGTGTTTGAAGCAAGGAAAATATTTTGAGGGGGATTAAATGGTAATGTGTCTTTTGCTAAAATAATTATTTTTTGAAATTTAAACACATTATATTTCTCTATTGTACATTGTGAAGTATCCATGTAGTCCCTTAACAAAGGATTGCTTCTTTGACATTTCAGAAGCTAAATAATCCATTATAATTACAAGCGTTGTCACACTGGCCACACACTTGTCCATGCTAGTACATGGGGCAAATTGCTAGTGTAGAATGTGTGAGGGCCAGAAGTAATAGTTGCTTAGGAATAGTTTAGAAAAAAGCACTAGTTTATTTGGTGGTTCATGCGTGAAGTGGTTTCTCTTGTTTTCAGCTCAATGATGAAAATTTTTTCTAGAACAGACTTGGCATATTTAGGGTGAAGACCTATATACTTACTAAGTGATGAAAGTGCACACAAATGATCAAATCATGAATAATAATACAACCTTGAGATTCAGCAATAATTTTGAAACACAAGTCAAGGTTCTTTTTCTTGTTGCTGTTTACTTTCTAATCAGAGGCAAATGTGAATTTTAATATAGTAGCTACATGTGCTAAGAGGGGCATATTAATGCTGTTATCCTGTAAACAGAAATAGTGTTGTCAAGCACATTACAGCTTACTAAGGCCTCGGTGTGCATAGAAAGCAATTTGCCTGTGTCAGAACTTTGGCATTCAAACAATAATGTATTGTATATCTTAAAGAGCTATGAAGAAGGATTTTAAAAGTTTTCACTGTAAGAAATGATAAATGTTTGAGGAAAGAAAAATATTCCCAACTTTAACCATCATGCAATGTGTGCATATAACAACATGGTAGCCAATTAACATGTATTATTTTTATATATCTGTAAAGCATTTTTAAAAAGCAACATAAAAATATATACTGTGAAAAAGCACAAGTATAATTTGGTTAAATGTGGAACTCTTTCTGATTTCTTTCTTGTCCTGTTCTTGACTTCCATTCAACTTACATATTTTGAGCAAGATCAGGGTAACTTGGGATTAATAGAACGCAGGGCATTGTCTTCCGTATGTTAAGAATTGAAGTGTGTTTTAACAGTGAGCAAAATCCACTTCTAAGTGTAGCTGAAAAACGATCCAGTAATCAGAGAGTAATATTAATAGAGAGTAGTCTTTGAGAAATAAGTCTCATGAAAACATTTCCTTTCAATCTTAAAGATTTCTCCAAATCTCACAACATTGGTTGCTTGAGACATTTGACCTAAGTTGCAGTTTTAAAACAGCAGTTGCTGGGAAGGTTTGTCACTGCCCCTGAATCCTTATTTTCTTTATAGGTTTTTCTAAAATGCTACTTTAGTATTAGCAGGATGCTAGTGGAAAAGTATAGGTTTAGCACTATCCTTTCTTACTAAGTTGCCTCCTATATAGAAAGAGCCTTACCACACTTGTCAGAGAGCTGTGTCTGATGAATAATGATCATATGGTCACTACAGAAGGTGAATGAAAGAAGTGAGTCAGTGTTATGACAGAGAAGTCTTTACAGATGCCTAACCTCCAGGTACTAGCATCTACCAATAAAAAAATATTCACTTTATTCCTTTAGTAAACTGTTATTCTTTGATTAGGGGCTGTCTTCTATAAAACTAGTGTTGAATTTTAACCATCAGCATAAAATAATAAAAACTGTGACCTTTGAGAGGTAATTAGGGATCTTTCCTGATGAACTACATGAATGGATTAATTGACAAATGGATTAATGGATCAGCTATAAAAGGAGAGTGGGTCTGTCAGAAGAGTGAGTCTGCATAGGTTTCTCTGGTGCTTCCTGTCTTTTGCCATTGATGTCTTGTACCTTTTTTGGGATTTGACCAGAAATAAGGCCATTAACTGATGCGGCCCCTCAACCTTACACCAGTATTATGAGGCCAAACAAGTTTTTTCTTCATATTTAGGCAATCTGTGGTGTTGTGTTATTAGCAACAGAGATGGACTAAGATACAAACATTTATAGAGAATCTGCTATGTGCAAGATACTGTGCTGGGGATGGAGTCACAAAAGATTTGGTTCCTGTACTCCACACGTTATGGTTCTCAGGGGAAACCAAATGTAGTGAGGCTAATAGTCTCTTTTAAAGGTATAAATTGTGTTTATTGTAAAAGTAGGCGGGTCAGAACATAAAAAAGGATTGTATTTGATTTGTTATTAGTGATATTTTTCCAAGATTATAAATTCTTTTAGAAGGTTTTTTGAAGGACAAATCCAGAAAGCTGGTTGGATCAGGGTACTGAGAGAGAATGGAGTCAGAGAAAGCAGAGATTCAAGGCTGAGCCTGTCTCTGCCACTCTTGCCCAATACTATGCAAACTTCTGAGCATTGGTTTTCTCTAGAGACTAAAATTAGGGCCAATTTCCTCAGAAAATTGTAAGAATTAAATGAAATGTTGTGCTAATGTTTATAAAATTTTAGCACAATACTTGGGACCTATGTCTCACAAATAATTGTTCCAACTCACATTATCACATAGATGAAATCATTATCCTTGGGATCTCTGTAATCAGTGTCATCTAAGCTATGGTTTTAGAAGGCTAGGTAGGACCAAACATCAGGTTACAAAGTAGATTTTTCAAATAAATTGATTCAGGTATAAGAGAGACCCTTAGAGTGGAGTATGTAAAGATGTTTGAAAAAAATGGCGAGCTTAGGAAAAAGCAAGGATGAATTATAACTCAATGACAAATGGTGAAGGCTTATTTGTAGAGGACTTCAGGGAGAAAGGGTTTGGAGGTAAATGGAGAAAGAGAGAAGAAGAACAACTTCAAACAAATATGAAACAATGTCCATACACAATTCTGGGAGAAATGTTTATACATGCAAAGATTATATGCACCCATACTCTTTCTTGGAAGAGCACAGAGAAAGTAAGAGACATAACAACTTAGTGCAATTGAAATGTTCAGTAAATTTACTGAGTTCTTTTAAGTGTTACTATATATACTCACTATTCTTAATGGACACTGAGAAAAATTGAAATGCATCATATATATGATCTATATGCATATAGAGACATAGAGTTCAGAAAGATGGAAAGAAAGGCTATTTCACATGCATTATTTGTGCTTTCTAGTCAATAAAGCAGTACAACTAAGATTTACAAAGATATAATTCACACTGTTTATATGAAAATATAACTGAAAAGAAATCAAATTTCAGAAAATTTGAGATGTGAAAAGTTTTGGTAGATGACTGATGATATATTTCTATTTTATGAGTTCCATTTGGTATTTTAGCCTGAAAACCTTTGTAAATATAAGAATATCCATCTCCAGTACATTTTATTCATGTGAGATATAGTGTACATTTCTTGTTTTATGTGACCAACCTCCATTTCTTCCTCATTCTGAATACAGATGCTTGGTTTTGGTGTATGAGAATATATGCTTTACTTTGATTCCTGTAGTTCCGAAGAGACTAATCACATTCTCACCTCCTGGGATACTCATATAACCCAATTTTAGCTTTTGAGTGTTAATTTGGTTTTCCCAGGCTTGAAGAGAAAGGCTCAATCCTAGATCTTTACTGGGACTTTGAGAAAGAGGTTTTCTTTCTCTGAGGTTGCTGAGCTGGTTGAATGTAGGCATCAAGTTGTAGTGGTTATCATGATTGAGAATGAAACCGGAACATAATTCTCGATAACATTTTATGAGTATTCAAAACTACTCAGGCATGAAGACTGTCCCTGGATTTCACAATAACCTAGTCATGTCGATTTGAAGCAAATTACTGTTACTTGCGAACAAATCACTATTATAAGTGATTATATATTCTGGTCTGTAAACAATATAAATTTATCGTCATATTCTTATCAACTGCCTGCCTATTGTGTACACCCACAATGAATCATTTCAACTATATTCTCACCAGGTATGGTGGCACACATCTGTAATCCCAACACTGGGTAGGCTGAGGCAGAAAAATCTTTTGAGTTGAAGGCCAGCCTGGGCTACATAATGGGACCCTATTTCAAAACAAACAAACTATATTCTTACCATCTTTAGCAAGCTACAGTGTCCTGCTTACTTGATTTGTAGACAAAATAATTATTTGATATTAATAATCCTATATGTGAAATATTGAATATTCTGAGATAAAAGATTTTTAAAAAATTATGTAGTTTAGAAATACTATTCTTTTTGAAATTTCTCCCAGAGATTGAATATAAGCATTCATTAATTTTACTTTTATATGCTAGATTATGTTTTGAATACAACTGTACTGGAGGGAACACAGTGAGACTACCAGGCTTTTGTAATAGTCGCACTTGTAAATAAATACATGTGATAAAACTAGAGAATTGTTTTGACATAAGTGAAATAGATAAATTGGGGGAACAAAATAAGGGACAGTTAATTGTACTGAGAGAAAGTATCAGAAGTTTAAGGAGCAAATACATTTTTAAAAGAGCAGCACATGCTTTCTAACCTTTTGTTTGTTTTCTGTGTGCATGTATTGGAGTTAGGAAGGAAAAAAAATAGAGAAGAATGTTAGAGAAAAAGTTTTCATAAAGACACAGAATGACTTCGCAATTAGCTTTCATGGAGTACATATTTTTGACATATTTAATAAATTAAGTGAAATTAAATAGAATAGTAATAAAATGGGGTATCTTGAAAATTTTTTGTGTTTGAGTGACTTTATAAAAAACACAACAGAAAATAACTTTGATGTGGGAGGAAAATTTAAGTTGCTAAATAGAGATGTCCTGCTTACAAATTACAGGGAAGAACTAGAACAAGGGAAAATAAGCATATTGAGTACACTGATTTAGGGAGAACTCCTGAAAGCAGCACAGAAGTGATGAGAACCCTAGAGAGCACAGAAAGATTGAAAAAAGGTTTGCAATTTCAATCCCACGTCCTTGACAGTAGGGGGAGAGGGATGATGCCAACAGAAATCTCAGGCTTGTACATGACTGACAAACTGAGGCCCCTTTCAGCATATTTTACCTTCAGGACTATCAGCTACCATAGCCACAAGCCTGACTCTCACCCATGCTTGCTCTGTGGGAACTGCAGAAGATATTTTAACCAGTCAGCAGCCTTGGGACTGTGGCTGCTAGTAGCCAAAGCCTGGCATCACTTACCTCTCTTTCTTGGGATCCAACCACATTCTGTAGTTCAATAAATACATAAATGCTGTTATGAATGCAGCACCTAGCACCTCTGTGCCCAACCAGCAGGAGTGAAGGAAGATCTCCTCCCCAACTCTGAGCCTCAGGACTGTGCCTTCTGGTGCAAAGTCCTGTCCTGACCTATAGCTGTCCTTTTGGACATGAGAAAGGTTGCAGCTATGTCAAATTGCTAAAAAAAAAAAAAAGCCGCCAGCAGCTACAATCCCTGGGCACCACCTGTACTCACTCAATGGAATTAGGAAAGGTCTCCTTCTCAATCCACAACCATGAGACTACAGTCACTGATAGTAAAAGCCCAAAACACCCAATATTATCCCTTGGGTCTAGGGAAAAGTCTGTCTATCTCCCTCAGCTCCAGGAGCATTGCTACAATGCCACATGCCTTAATCCAGTTAGCATTTATCCATAATACTGAGAGACATTCTTATCTATGTTCCGCACCACCAGGACCATAGACACCAAAGCCACAAGCCCCAGATGTCACAAATACTAGACCTTCTGGACACAAGGAGGATCTTGTCCATGTCCTATCCTTACAATAGTATGCATGTTAGTGCAAAAAGTCAACACATTTTCTGTACATGCCGCTGAGATCACTGGGGTAATTTCCCTCCACAGTCCATGGGTTTAGGATTATACTTGCTAGTTATTAAAATGTTGATACAGTTTGTGTTTGTCTCTTGGGGCCTGGAGAAGAAATCATCTGGGTCCCACAGCTCCATGACAATAGCTAACAGTGATACGAGTCCTAACACTAAGAACAATCCACCCAAGGGATCTGGGGAAGTTTCTTCTGTGTTCTATATCCTGTGTCTGTAACTATCAAGTGCCACAGAACTCATTGTCCGTGCTCATCCTGCAAGTTTTGAATAAGTGTGCATCCCACCCTGTGACTCCAGAACTCTGGCTTCTGGTGCCACAGGCCCATCAGTCTTCCACATTCAACCTGTGTATTCTCAGGATGTTTTCCTTTGCATATTGAGGCTCAGGAACTGTGAGTAGTAGTTCCACAATACATGAAGTCACCTGTGCTTGTTCTTAGGCACCTGGGGAGAGAACTTTGCACACACCACAACCAAATCCTATGGTATCTGCTGTCAAAAGTCCTATTACCATTAGCGTTTGGCTCTGTGGAGCTTGAGGACACACAGTTTTGAAGCCTATATCTACTGAAAAGCTGTGCAACTATCTTTATAAACCATTGAGCCACTCTACAGTTTTGAAGTACATATACACTGCTGAGTACATTTATACCAATAGAGACTAATGAATTCTTACAGAGACTACATTTCTGAGCTGCTCTAAACCTAAAGTACCTTCTGAACTGAGATAATATATCCTATATATATGAAAAAATATTTTTCTATAAAGGTTAGTCAATAAAATTGGAAGAGACACCTATTACACCAGATGTGCAAAGATCAACATAGATACATAATAAACAAGAAGGGAAACATGAAAACTTTAAAAGAAAATTCCAGATATAAATCCCACTTTGTAGAAATGTATGACATGACTGTTGAAATCTATGACATGAATGAAACAAAACTAAAAATAATCATCTTAAGGAAACTCAGCAAGGTGCAATAGAATACATTTAGAGATTACAAAGAAATGAGAAAAACAATTCATGATATAAATGATAAATTAAGCAAGAAAATATTATAAAGTCACATACAAAAATGCCCATTAGACTCATAGCAAATTTCTTAGCAGAAACCTCTTGACCAGGGGAGAATGGGATATATTTATAGTCAAGAAAGAAAGAAAGAAGAAACATTAGTATGCCCAGCCAAACTATGCATCTGAAATGAAGAAGAAATAAAATTGTTTTTTCTAGATAAACAGAAATTGAGTGAATTCATCACTACCAGGCCATTCTTATAAAACATTTTTAAGGAATTCCTACACTAGAAAAAAATGAAAACATGTGAATATACAAAATTCAATAGAAAAATAGATATATAAAAGCAAAAGAAGAAAATTGAAACTTACAAGACAGAGAACTGCCAAATCACAGCAAATAATAATGCAGGAGGAAAGGATCAAATAAAATAGAAAACAAGAATAAAACAATTAAAATGATGGGAGGCAATACATGTCTTTCAATAATAACCTAGAAAATAAATGGATTTAATTCCATTAAAATGTGCAATCTAGCCAAA
>RJWT010024759.1:0-16366 GCA_004365215.1 Cuniculus paca | reverse complement strand
TTTTCTGTCTTATCACTGTCAAAATTTCAAATACATACATTCTTCAATTGTCTTTGGAAATCTCCTAATGGTAGAATCTCTTTTGTCCAATAATATAACCTTGCCTCATAATTCATTTGTACTTTGGAATGTGCTGATGTATTTGAACATACTTCATTTTCTTATATGTGCTGTGGTCTTATTTTCAACTTCTGGAGTTTCTGTAGGTCTATTTTTTTATTGTTGATGTTTTTGGTGTTTTTTTGTTTCTTACTTACTTACCAGCCCAGCAATTTATTTGAAATTATTTCTTGTATTTTACTACTTGTGTGCAGTGGCTTTGGAAGTATACCAACATTTCTTTCATCTTCACTGTTTTTCTGTCTATTGGTTCTTCCCATGAATATGAACATATTTACTACCTAAATATTAAAGTAAACCTTGCTTGGGCTGGAACTCCTCTGCAAGGAGTTATACCACAAATTGAAATCTTTATCACCAAATTTCTTAAAATATAACTTGTGGTTGTTTCTCCCTTACTACCCTTGCACTGTAATCTCAGAAATTTCTTTCCCAGAAATTAGTGATAATTCACCAACTCACTACATTTTAAAGCCTATGTTTTTCTTTCACCTACATGATTTTTAAAATTGTGATATGTCTTACACTCAATTTGTTGTCTTATGTTTTCCAACATTAAGCTTATTTCAGTAAAATATGGTTACCTATTTTTGAAGAGTAAAATCTGAAGAAGCAGTATTTTCATTCTTATGTCTTCCATAGGCAATACATAGCTCTCAAAATATAATAACATTTCTATATGTTTTAAATAAATAAATATGTGAAAATTTAAATAGAAATATTTTATGTTAAAGCACTTACATATTATAGGCTAGTGTTAATATTTTTATTAATATGCAGAAAAAAAGAAAGTTGGCTAAATATCAGAGGCTAAATTCATGTGAGAAAAGTCTAGAAGTTTGTGGTTCAGAGTGAAAGAGGTAGACCCCAGGACATTACTTCTGACATAGTCCTAACTTTAAAAAGCTTTGTTTATTAAAAAATAATTTTTTAATATTTTACTTTTTTATTGCTACTGGTCATGCACAAACCTATGTCATATATCATTTTTATATCTCAATTCATCTTTATGATGGGAAAAATTGTAATATTTATGTATATATCCCCCAGAACAGAATACCTTGCAAATAATTGTTAGTTTGTATTTATGTTACTTTATTATCATTACTTAAATTATCTATTAAATAAAATCTATATTTATATAATTATAGGTACACTATGAAGGGTAATTCCTGGTCCCTCTGGTGTTCAAAAGAACAATTTATCAGCTACATAGTCTGGAAGCTCAATACGAGTTTACTCTGATTTTCTCCCCTGTGCTCTTAGACGTGCTTTCTTAGAGCTCTGTTCAGCGGAGTTGGTGAGGAATCGCAGTCCTAAACCTGCCAGTCGGATTATTTACCCACTAGCTGCTCGAATTCCTTACGATCACTGGAGGGCTGCACAGAAGTTTTGTATTTGGCAGCTATATAATCTACACCAGTGCTATAATCCCTTGCTTAGGAGGACTACAAAGCACTAGCATCTTGTATACCCCAGCTCTCTGAGGAAAGCACAGGCCAATGATGAAAGTCAGTCTGCTACCTCTGCAGAAGGAAGGCTGTATTTTTAGAAGCCAGAGTTCTAGACAAACTGGTGCAGTGTGGTTCAAGGTCTCAGTTTAAACAGCTGAATTCCTAAAAACCAGCCACAGGCTGGTCATGAAATAGGTCTTTCTTGGGAAAGTGTGGCATTTGAAAAAATCATGTGTGCTGAGTTAACTCTTTCCAGCACAACTGATTTTCCTTATTCTAGAACCAAAGAGAATCTATCTTCTGACCAGAGACCACCTCTTCTCACTTCTAGGACCATTTTCCTTGGAGCCTTTTAAAGAGACTCTGGGAGCTGGATTTCAGCTTGATTTGGGTTCAGCTTGCTGTTAGCAAAACAAAGTAAACTTAGATATACAATTTAGAAATAAAATGTTCCATATACAATATTTGGATTGCAGTATCAAAGATAAAATGAATGTTTCCAAAAATTTCAACTGAGTGACACAATGCAATTTGTCTATGAGATTACCAAGAATATTCTTGGCTAAGTATATCTTTTCCTTTGTTATATTATCTAGGGTAAAGCTAGACCTGTTATCAAGGAGACTCAACACTAAGCCATTTGACTAAATAAAAAGATATGTCTCTTTCCTATTGTAATCTGTTGGTGATTCTGTTCCACGAAGCCATTCAGAATGAAGTCTTCTCCTGATGTACTGGTATTACTCAGCGGATTTGTCATATCTGCTCTGGCAAAGCTACACTGACATAGGCTCCAGATAGGCAAAAGGGGAGAGACTGCATGAGGTAAAGCACTATCACAGGGGCCAAATATGAAAGTGTAAGCGACATGTCCATCCCATCCACTGAAGAAAATTTCATCCTGTAATAACACTCAAATTTAAGAGAGGCTGGGATTCATAGTTTTCCAATGTGCTCAAAGTGATAGGAAGAATGGATTTGATGCTCAACCGGTAGTTTGATTCATCTACAGTGAAAGTAGGAAGCATACTTACATATTTCCTATTTTCACTAGAGATGAATAAAATAAAATAAAATGTGTATTAACAATTAAAGGTTCATAAAGAAATGTTAACATTTTAATGTAAGTCAGTGACTAAATGGAATTTATTTTGAGGTCAACTTCTTGAAAAATATGTCCTTTAGATATAAATCTTAAAGGACCCCTGATTTCCTTAAAATGTATTCATTATGAGAAAAGTCACTTCTAGAATAGTTACATACACAAGGGTATAACTAACAGATAATATTGATAATATTCATTGCATTAAAATATAAGGCTACAGAAATTGTACAATATGAAAAGCCTAAGCAAGTAAGCTTTACAAATTAGCACAACTTTGCCTTTGCTGATCACCTAGAAATTTCTAAATTATATTTTCTTCTTTCAGTTAAACATTTCTAATGTAGCAGACTGAACTAAATACACTAAACATATGTAACTATGTAGATTAATTTTATGTTTACTTTTTAAATCTTGTATTAACTTGCCAAATTAAATGAGGAATTATATGGAAATACTGTTTCACTCTGATGAAGAAAATTACTTTTTAATGAACATTTAAAGCATTCGTTAAAAGTCTGGTAATTCTAAGACACTTTGCTTCAGTGTTGTTGGTTATTAGGTATCTATAACAGTAACAACAAAAAACCATTAGTATTTCCATTTTATACTTATTTTTGACATTCCATGGATAGATTTGTCTAGACAATCCAATTGACTGTAATTTCTCATCCATACAAGAGGAGTTCTTTTCATCTGTAAAGCTAGCACAATATGCGTTTTGGAATCTGCTGACTCTTCATGAAGGCATTTGAGTGCAATTTGACAATAAACTGTTGTGGTGCTCTAAGCAGTCACTGAGTATCAACCAGAACCCTGGGTCCCATTACATCTCCCTGACGGATCACTGAATTATTGAACACACAAGAACACTATGCAGCCTTGTTTAGAGAATTGCTAATCAACCCATGATGGTATGTAGGTCAAAAACCAATTAAAAACTCTGTGATTGGAATGTATGATTAAGAAACAATTAAATGCACAGTTTAAAAAAAGAAATAGAAGGAGCCTGTCATACTGATTGCTTGCTTTTTTTTTTCTGTGCTCTAAAAGATGTGCCCTTATAATCATCAATCCTCCATACGAAGACATTCATAAATTTAAAAAAAAATAGCTTGACAAAAACTGTATTCATCTCCAAGCAAATACTTTGCTTGTCACAATGGCTTATTTAAAATACCATTGTTCCAACTCTTGTCCTGTATTTTATTGTTTTCTTCCCCTAAAATAAATTATGTATGATGTTTTAGGGAGGCTTTGAAGTTCAATCAGTTTTTGGCAAAAGGGCAGTACTTTGCAAATAGTTAAATTACAATTCTGCCTGTAATTTATCCCCTTGATATATTTCTGCATCAGAGAGATTGGAAAAATAAATGAGCATCCATATTCACTAGTTCTGTAAAATATACTGTTAGGACACCAGAGGGGGAAAAAGATTGCTTGGATATTTTTTTTAAAGAAGGCATGAAAAAAATGAAACACTTAGTGTTGTGTTTCTTTTCACAATTAGTCATGTAAAAGACTAGAGAAAACAAGTAAATGCTATCAGATGTTATATTAAAGCAGATGTATTGTAATGTGGGAAGTTACACTTTTGAATGCAAACACGTTTAAAGAAAGTTCAAGTAGTTTTTATTACTAAGGTAGTAAAAACAGAAGTTAAACCTTTTAGTAATTGAGTCTGGGGTTCTAAGTAAGATCAGACCATTATCCTTCCCTACATTTTTATAGACTTGTAGACAGGGGCTGGTGCTTTGTCCTGTGAGAGTTCATGTCAAGAGTGTCCTTGCCATACTGTTCAGAGTTGTTCAGGATTAGGGCATGGAACGTACGTTCTAGATATTTACCTCTGCTTTTTCTGTTAGTCTGTTTAATTGGGAGATGATCTTTGAAGGGAGCTTCCCATTCTTTTTTCCCTTTTTTGTTTGTTCATGTCCTCAACACATTTATCTTGACTATGAAGAAATATTCCCATAATATGGCACAATGTGAACATTGTTTGGAAATATTTCATAAACTATTATTCTACATATATTTTACCTCCTTCAAAGCAATGAGCTGGAGAGATGGTTCATGTAAAACTGATTTTTCTTTAAACTATTATATTTCTTGAATTTCTGCCAAATTATAGAACTGTTTTTGTATTTTCCCAATAATTGCCAAATATTTATACTTTGTAGGCAGATATAATGCTCTAAAACTTCCAAAAATTGTAATAGCCCTTGTCTATGTGGAAATGTATCTAAATGATAATAGTTTGGGTAAGACCACAGATTAAATTATGTACAGAGAAGTATTAGAGTTTTTTAGAGTCTTTTTAAAATGATGAAATATGAGAGTACATGCAAAACCCTCTATCCTATTTTACTCTTCCCAAGACCAACACAATTACTTTTAATGACTGTGTTCTGAATTAGAGCAACATGTTCAGGTTCATCATCTATTAGTAATGCCTGCAATTCTGTTCAATCATTTAATTACATTAGCTCACATTAGAGAAATAATTATGTTTATTTAAGAAGGAATGTTGCCTGTATTCTGGATACCCTAAAACAATAAAGGGGCACAGAAAAGAAAATTTAGAAACCAGACATAAATTTGAGAGGAGACATTCTGTTTTCTGCCTTTTATAACAGAAGATGTTGTTAAGGCAGGAGAAGATATCTTCAGTACACTAATGTAGAGCCTTACTTTGTTTATCCTTTTGTATTGTTTTTAAAAATGAATTCTTTTATTTGACACATAAATTAATTATGCTTATATATTATATATTATTGTGTACAATATATTTGAAATATGTATAGTGTGTAGTGGCTAACTCAAGCTAATTAACTTGCATTATTTCACATACTTATTATTTTTGTGGTATGGACACTGAAAATCTTTCTTGGCAGTTGTCAAGAATACAAAACAGTGCACTGTTGTCAACTCTTCACTCTGAGCATAATAAGTAGTTGTTACTAGTGTTGATATCAAAGATTAAAAATATAACTTTTACAAATATTAAATAAACATACTTCTGACTTTAATTATCTCATTAACGAGAAACTAGTAAGTTGCTGAAACATTTTTGAGGGCTTTTGAAGAACAGAATAGTATTGACATTTTAAAAATAAAAACTTAAAAAAATTGATATTCTATTGGTTAATAATTTATAGAATTATCTTTTCTACTAGATAGAAGTGTATAAGTTAACATGTAGTTTCTCAATATCTGGACCATAATCAAATCATGAATTGCAATGTTCAGCAGAGGCATATTTTCTTAGAGAATTAAATTGGGTAAGCTTGTTAGAATGCTACAACCCCAGTGGGCTGTTGAAATGAGGGGTTGTAATCTCTTCAGTGTTTTCACTTAGGCATATTTTTCTGAATAGGTGTCATTATTACTTTTAAGAGGAAACTTGTGACATCAGTAGTGCATGTTACCTTCACATAATAGTTATATTTTGCCATATAGTATAGTTTGAAGGAGATCACCTTAGCCGAATGACACCAGGAAGACTTGAACATTAGCAAGCAGGTAGAAGAAAAGAAGGTCACTAGTTATCACTATTGAATGTTTCTCTTGCTACTTAGTGCAAATTCTGATTAACTCTGTAGCCACAGAACAAAGTAGCTGAAAATCAATATATAAGCAAGTAGATGGATAGACAGATATCAACAAATGTAACAATCACAATATAACATGACTAGAAATCATCGTAAATGTCATCCTTGAATGTAGTAAAATCATATTTATATTTCATTAAAAATAATTAAAATGATTATTCAAACTTTTTGGTGCATTATGTGTAGATGTTACATTCACAGTCTATTTCTAAAGGTTTATTTTTGAATTAAATAAGGTTTTCAGGGTTTTCTTACATAATGAGGAAAGATCCTCCAATACTATCATGCCAAGATAAACCCACTAAACAAATACTAAATATTAGAATTATACTCCATATCAGTTTTATTTTTTATGGTTGAATTATTAGCTTCTCCTTCATTTTGCATTTTAAAAACATTGCAGCCATCTAATCTTAACCCCTTATCTTACAAATTATAGAAATTTGGAGCTCATATATATTAATTTACTTCTCTGAAAGCACTTAGCCATGATATTCATACAGCCGAGCTTGAAACACCTTAGTTCTTCTTTACCCTTTGGTCTTAGAAGTGTTTTATTTTCTTCAAAGACAATATACAATGAAAGGCAATTCTGAGATACAATTATAGTCCTGATAGTATAAAAATCTTCAGGGGTTTCCCTTTATCTACTTAGGAATTTACTTAAATGTATGCCAGGGGAAAATTTGTAAGAAAAATGTGTTATTCAGCCCAGATATGATAAAATGTGGGAGGACTTGTTCAACACAAAGAGGAAATGTGCAAATTAATGTTATTCAGATCAATTAAGACAGAAAATCTCTTACACGTGTGTGTACACACAGGTATGCTGAATTTGAGCCCAGAATTCTACTTGAGATTCTGTCAGTGAAGCAACTGTAAAGACTCATAATCTACACACTCAATTAATTCATGATACGTGATCACAACGATCTTGATTTTTATAACTTGTGTTCCCACTGCTCCGTCTATGATCCAACCACACTGCACAAGCAAAGGGCTGATTTTGCTGTGTTAGCAAACAGCCTAACTCAGGCCTCTGCGGCTCTGCTGCTGAAATTCCTCTGGCTTGAATGTCCTTTCAGGCCTTCTGTACTTCCCTTGCCTTGAAAATCTACTACTGTTTTCTTTAAGTGGCAACGAAATATCTCTACACAGTTTTCCCAACTCTTTCTCCTCAACCCGCAGGGTTCACAATGTATTCTTCTTTACTTGAAATTCTGTGTATAACTACGTTTTTCATTTATTGTTTGTATTTGAGTGTTGGCTTCTTTGAGCAAGTTGAGTACAGAAGCAAATATGGAATCTTTAAAACCCCGGACATGATGAAAATGCTTAGCTCATAATGAGTAATTAATAAATATATCAAGAAGAGGAAAGAAAGGAAAGAAAGAAGAACAAATAAGGGAGGTAGTTGGGGAAGAAGTAAATCCTGCCAACTTAATCCATTAACAAGTTACTGCCTCTTCTCTTTTTTAATTTTCCTAAGGGGAAAATAATATCTCTCTAGAAGGCGTGTCCCTAAGATGCAACCGAAAGGTAAAAGAAAAACATGGGATATAGCCAGATCTTTTGCTTCAGTAGATAAAACTTTATCTAACTTCCATTTACTATTCAATGTGTAAGCAGAAAATAGAGTGCTTTGTGATGAGGCAGTTAATGTAATGGACCTGAACTAGAGCCAATAATGAGGTTTATGCTCCTGCTTGCTGCCCCGCTTTCATGCATGAAAACCTGATGAGGTACAAGCATCTAATCTTAAAATATGTTTTATTGATGCCTTTAAGTAAGAAAAGCATAAGATTCACACGAGTTAAAGTATCTCGAGGCCTGAGTGGTATTAAAATTGAAGTTCAATATGAAAACAACCTTAACATTTCCTTGGGTAAAGTTGAGTTTTGTGTTCAAAAAGAATAAAGTAAAGGCAGGATGTCTGTTGAACTTTGCACTAGAATCAATGCTAGGGAAAATAAACAATCTGTCTAGGTTCATCATTGTTATGGGTATAAAATCATTGAAAGAACAACTATTTTGTGAAAGAAAATAAGGAGGACTTTTTTAAATTTTACTCTAATACAGTTATTCTACCTGCTGTACAGTTTTGATCTGGAATTTTCCCCTTTGTCCCAACTTGAGGTGAATGGGACATGGTAGAAACTACAAGATCTTTAGATCTCTGGGTCCATGCTCTGGAAGGGAATTTGGGAATTTTCTCTCTGTCTCTCCCTTATTTTTGCTCCCCGGTCATGAGGTGACTATGTGCTCTTTCTATGATGTGCTGCCTCAACAAAGGGCTAAAAGCTGCAGGATTAATTCCCCATGGACTGGGCCCTCTGAAATTGTAAGTCAAACTAAACATTTTCTCTTATACATTGACTATCTCAGGTATTATGGTAACAGAATGTTGGCTAAAACACCCAGTTTATGATATAATTCAAAACATTTCCAAACGAAACCTTAATTCAAGCTTCCCAATTTCAACTAAACCAGCATTAAAGACATGAAGTCTACTTAATTTAATACCATCTTTTTAGGGGAGGGAGGCAGTACTAGCGATCGAACTCAGGGCCTTTGCACTGACCTGTATCTTGAGACCTTTTTATTTATTTATTTATTTTTAATTTTAAGATAGGATCTTGCTAAGTTACTAAGTTTCCCACAATAGATTTGAACTTGTGATTTTTCAGCGCCAGTTTCCCAGGGTGCTGTGATGGATTTAACACCACCCTGATGGCAATTATTAGGTAGTATTTAGTATTTCCATTGTCTCACCTAAAGTAAGTGTCACACTGAAGCAGCTTACACACACATTTCACTTTTTCAAACATACAATTTCTGATAGGAATAAATTCCCTTCTAGAGAAACTAAATAAAGTTAATAGCCATACATTCAAAAAACAGGTAAGTAAATTAATCTACTCTGAGAGACCATTTAGTTTTTAGGGAGTACATTATGATTATAAAAGTCCAGATCTGATAGGTATCTGGATATTCATAATAATATTACGACCACAATAAAATCAAGTTTTCCTTCTGAAGGAAGAATGAAGCAAACACCACACAGGGTTAAATTCTTACAAATCAAATACACTAAAAAATGACTATAACCACTGACCATCAATTATGGAGCAAATTTTTGTAGTGAGCTTGTCCCAGTAAGTAGACTGGGGAAAGTGGAGACTTTCCTTTCCTCCAACCCATGGTCATGGGATGTGGTCCCATGGCTAGATGACTAGTCCAGGGTCATCTAACATTGTGTTCCTTCATGTTGTCTGTAAAGGACTGCTGAGAGTAGAGTCTCCAGCCAACATCTTTATCACCAGATCTCAGGAATATGTACCAAGGTCAAGGAAAGAATCCATGTGTAAGTTTCAGCAAAGTAATTCATTCACAGTATTTTCTCTGACAAAAATTCAGCTTCAAAAATCTAGTTTGACTCTCAAACAGCTATCAAATGGAATGGTACTAGTCGTCAAGATTCTTATTGTCATGTTTATATAACAATCTTCCTTTCCCTTTGCAAAGCAGTGTTTAAAACCCAATTATGTTCTGGTTGTAGGATTTATTCTGATGCTTTCTCTAATATATGATCAAATGAAATTTCTAATTGTTATTGAAATACTGAAGACATGCTATGTCCTATTTTAAAAACACTTATCTTTCTCTCAGGCTATAAATCTAAAGCAAGTGTTTCCAAAGTAAGAACTGTGATGTTTTTGGTTAATATATTATGCCAATATGTTAGGTAGGATGTTCCAACTATTTCTATTGCTATGAGAGCCCAAATAATTTAGAGCTTACATTTAACAAAAGTTTCAAAGACTCAGCCATGAAACTGTATGATAGGTTATTTGCTTTGGATACCATGGAGAATATTTTTAGCCCAGAGCTATTTTAGATATGACTGGGTAAAAATGAGCTCCCTTTCTACCCCAAGAGTATGCATACATTTCTACAATAAACAATGAAGAGTAAAAAAAGTATGGAGAATAATAGCGCATTTGGAAGTAGGTCTATTCTGTAAGCTGTTTGAAGGGAAGTTAATGTGTAAAGGGCATTCCTATTCACAGCAATCTGAATGCTGATAAATAATACATAATGCTAGTGATTATCACCTAATTTCAATATCTATTGAAAACCACCATTTTAAAGCACATCATGAATTGTGCTACTATGTACATTTGTGTAAATTTTCCATAAATGTTGAGTTTTAGTCATTATCATTAGAATAATTTATTATTACCTTCTTACAGACTTGAATACATACGAAAAATAATGCAAATCTTACATCATAAGCTTTTTCCACCTATTATAGTCTTCATAAATTTTGTACAAATAAGAGACTAAGTTATCCATGAGGTCAGTAAAACTTATTAGAGCTGTTTCTGAGAAAAATTATAAAAGTTGCATAACTTGTATCTGACACCAGCACATATTCCTATTCAATATTATTGCATAGCAGTGCTTACACTGAGGGCAAACGCATAGGAAGTCCTATAGAGTTTCAGGATTTGTGACACACCAAGTACACCTAGAAAGTAAGATTTAATGGGAACATGAAGAGAAATGAGACCAGAAGACAGCTGCCGTAGGGCTCAATATGCTATGCTTTGGAGTTTGCTTTTATCAAGTAATGTTTCAGGATTCATTTTCAAGGAATAAATCTCAACACTACCAACTCTCACTCACTCATTGTAATTCATTGTTGCCCAATTTTCTTCCTATCTTGCTCTCCTTGGCTGACTAATGCCATTAGAAAATAATTTTATATAAAGGAATATTCACTAGGGAATTATTCTGCAATGCAATTTGAGTTCAATTAAAGAATATTGGAAGAATTAAGAAGTCTTTGAATTTCCTGATACTTGACTTGCAGGCCACTTGACAATGTGATGAAATGCTTTTGGGCAGAGAAGTAATAGTTCTACCTGAGTGAATAGTTAAGATGTTTGGTTACAAAACTGTGGTAGAGTGGAAAGTTAGGGGTCTTTAGATTCAGTGATCCAGTTTGTCAGTTAGGAAGTTCAGCAGTGCATTTCCACAACAATAAAAGGGACCCTGCAAAGCACGCTTATTTCAACATCTTTCCATGTTTTTCTTTGATCAATTTTTATTCTACCCAAAAAGAAAGTTCTGATTACAGAACTAGATTTCCTTAGGAATGTCTTTTGTTAAATAGATTTAATGCTACAAAAGGGCAAATTTTGATATGAACTAAAATTTTCATAGCCTCCACACATTTAAGAAGAGCTATCTCATTAATTATAGAAAGCAAACTGACATAACAGGAAAGCTTTCCTCCTTAAACGCATCATATAATTAAATCTTTAAAAATAGTCTTATGCATATGATTACCCCCATTTCACATTTAAGGAGAAACAGCCAGGTAATTGAAATGACTTTCCAAGCATCATGGAGTTCATCAGTGGGAGAGCCAGACGCGAAACCTCTGCTCGCTGATTTCACGTTCACTTCTCACTTAACCACACATTTGTTTTTATGTTGACACTTAAGGCTTAGTGGTGCAGACAATTTCATAAGAGATAGGAATATTCTATTTCAGATGGTGCTAGAAAGATAACAGACATAAATCAAATGTATTGATCAGTGAACCACGAAAAGAAAGGCTTGCCTTTGCAGCAGGGTATGAAAGAGAAGGTGGAAAATGCAGACTTGTCAATGTGCCCACATTTCCACAGAACATGCAGTGTGGCAACATGGTGAGGACACACAGGACTGACCACAGAAGGTCCTTGCCCTGAGAATATTACTACTTATATGAGATTACAATCAAGATTGATTTTTTACTGTCTTTAACAAGCTATGTACCCTCCCTGAACCAGATTTTTACAATGTCTAGAGTTTCATTAACAATGCGTGATCTCTTAAATGCTAGAAACTATTATTTTTAAAATAATTTCTGTCAACTATTGCAACAGTAAAATAGACTTCTTGTAGTCTTAACTATGTCAACTAATAGTCCATTTGAGTCTCTTGGAGTATAAAAATGATGAAGAATGTAATTGTTTGACCAATAAAACTTCTCCTACAATCAAGACACCTACTCAAAGCATCTAAAACAAATGAAACAAAGTGACATAAATAAGGATTTACCCTGTTCTGCCCTAGGAAAATAAAGTAATCTGGACAGATAACGAGAAAAAATTAAGTTTTATAAATAAAAATATGTTAATCCCTATTGGATAATCTAATTTCAAAACTATTCTGTGCTTTCTGTAGCAAACTTCTATGGAAATACAGAGAAAGTAACTTTTCAGTGTTTCAGCCTTTTGCCAATATATAGCAATCTGAAGTGATGTCTTAAAATCAAATACGTTTGTTTAATAAGACCATAGCAGACACTGGAAGTAGAAAATGAAGTGTAGAAAAGTCTAGATGTACAGGGAAGTTATGTGGGCCTCAACTGGTAAACGTACAACAGAATGAGCACTGATTTATGAACACTTTAATATACATTTGGCATTCAAATATAGGGTAAAATTAGTAGGAAAGGCATTATATAATATTGTTGACCCTGTTTTACTGCAATACATCTCAGGAACTGAATTTTTAAACTACTAAAATTAGTTTGTAATACTTAATACACTTATACAAATGGTTATACTATTTTGTTATTGAAGTGCTCCATTTTAAATAGATATTATGTGAGGAACATGGTCTAAAAGGATAATTCTGTCACACAGGTCAATGTCTTGTAAATGTTTGTGTACAAAATTAAAGGAATAAGTAACTCTAGGAACTAGAGAAAAAAAGACACAAGCTTGCACTAAAAGACTAGTTTTCACTAAGGCCATGAAAGGTAAAATAGGCAAAATATGAGGATAAAAAACTTATAAAAAACAATTACTATAATATAAATAAATTGTAAATATATATTCCACTATATAAAAATCAGAGATACCTTCATTTCAAATGTCATTTTGCAATGTTATTTAAATAAATCAGGTAACAAATTTTAAAATTGAAAAAGAACCCACATAATGCTGTAAAACTGTTATTCTACTTTATATCATAGACTTCAACATTCTTATATTCTGGTGCTCACAGATGTCTTGGATCTAATTCTCTATGGATAATGATAGACAAATACAAATTGAAATAAAGGCCTGAACTCTACCCTAAGTCAATGAAAATAATCATACCTTAATTCTTGGTTCTACCTCCCCCAAAATCTGTTTTATCCTTTGGTTTTGCTGTCAGATGACAATCCATTCTGGTACCATGATTCATCTGGTTGTTCAACTCAATAAAATAAGCATAACCATCAACTCCACCCCTTAACCTTGATATTCCATCTCTTATTACAGGCACATAGAATTAATTAAGCTTACCTTACACTCAAAGCTCAACACAAACATATATACTTCTCATTCATCATTGCCCTTTTACCACCTTCTGCAAAGACTGTCACAATCAGTTTGCTTTAGTTTCCTTCATTTTGTTTCCCTTACATCAAATATTTTCTCTTAGAATTCTTCCTGCACTTAGAAGCAATGGCATCAATTTAAAATAACAATTGGCAACTCAGATTCGGTTCCTTTAGTTGTTCTTCCCATTCTAAACCTCAATTTATTCGTCACAAAACCATGTCTTGCCATAGGTTTCTTGTTCACTAGGTTTCCCCTTAATGCTTTTCCCAATTGCCCCTTTCTAGGGTTTTTATTTCCCATACCTGCTTTCTTGATTTTTTTTTCTGTCTTTTCAGACAGAGTTTCACTATGCAGTTCAGGCTGGTCTGGAACATACTTTGTATCCCAGGTTGGCCTTGAACTCGCAACAATCCTCCTGCCTCAGCCTCCCATGTTCTGGGATTACAAATGTGCACCATCATGTCCAGCCTGCTTTCTTGATATTTTACTGAAAGCTCATAGTTCCATTTGTAGCTCTGTGTCCCATTCAGATCCTACCCAGGTCTCTTATATGTTGCTATGTTCTACTATGTAAGTCTCACAAAAGTTTCACTTGACATATGTTTCTAATTTTTCTCACTTGACATGTGTTAGCCATTTGTCTTGACCACTGCATTAATTTTAAGAAAATACAAAAATTTTACTTTGCTAGAATTTGCAAAATTTATACTCAAACTATATACATACCTATATTTAAAAAAGAATCACTATCCTTGTGTCAACAACTGAAAAGCAAATAATGTTTACTGCCTCTGTGCAGCCCTCAAGCACGCTTCGAGATGATTGTCTTTGTAAAATTAATGAAATCTTCTGCAAATGGTATTCCCATGGAATTCAGAACAATAGACTCTCCTTAATGTTTTTATCCTTCCAATTCATACTGTTATGGCTTATATCCAGATGTCTGTCCAAAGTTTCATACACTCATAGATGGGACTTGTGAGAGGTGACTGTATCGTGGGTGTGTTTATACTGCATTATTCCAATGATGAGTTCATAGCTGGGTAAGAGGTTGAGAGATGAAGCCTTATGGGAGGAGGTGAGTCACTGTGGACCTGGTTTAGATACATACACCTCCTTTTTTGCTTTCAATGCTTCCTGCTTCCTGCTTGCTATGCCATGGACTGTTTCTTCTTTCTGATGTCACTCTGCCCTGCCTTGGAGCCAGTTGACTATGGACCAAAACCTCTACAAACTGTGAGCCAAAATAAACTTTTCTTCCTTCAATTTTGGATTCCAGGCATTTTATCCCAGCAATGAGGAAGTAACTAAGACACATCCTAAATTCTAAATGTTAAGGCAAATCTCTTAAATATTTTAATTATCTAGCTTGTGGTACAAATGACTGTGTGTTTTTGTACACACACATCTTTCAAGACATATTAAAGCAGTATTCAGTTTCCCAGGAATGATTATCATAAATAATCTTATCCTTGACAAATTAAAGGAAGATTACTACAAGAAAAAATAGAAAAAAAGATAAATATTTAGGTTAATTTGAATTCTAGCCCTTAAGTTCTTAATTTAGGTCACGCTTCATGATGTATGGAACAATAGAAGTAAATTGCTAATTGTTCATAGTATACTAATTATCAGGAAGAAGGACAGAATAGATGACCAGAGAGATCAGTAATGAAAAAAAGTCTTTTTAGTATTTCTTCATTTTTCTTAAGGATTTTTATAAGTGTGTTTCAAATTTCATCTTAATAGAGATGCTTCTAACAAACTGAGTAACTTTAAACATCAGCAGGTGTTAAAAATAATATAAAACCTAAATGCTATGCCTAAATTATGCTTAATATTCAGGCCTTCAGTGATTTTATTGACCACAAAACTATGACTGGAGAAAACCATGTGAAATAAACAAGGATGATATTAGGTGATGGCTATGCCTCTATTAAATATCCTTTAAGTCTCAATGATAGGATTATGACATCTATTAATGATATTAAGATATTTATGTAAGACAAATTAAGAATTTATTACATTTGACTTTGTATCTATATTGGCTCATGTATTAAGCATCTAAAAGTAAATTCAGTCATGTCTGTATTAAAAATACTTTGTTAAATCACAACTGTCACTTTATAATAGGAACTGCAAAAGTAATTGCAGAAAAATGATAATTAAATGTCTTAAAGCTAAATCACTTGCTTTGTATTAAAAATGAAGAATATACTTAAGGGTCTTCTTGTCAAGCAATTATGAGAAATCTTTTACATATCAATAAACACGTTTCCATTTACTCAGGTAGATAATTTGCTACAAAATTGGAGTCAAGTTTACTTCCAACAGATTAATAATCACTACCAATGTGTAATTTTATTTATTTTTAAGGTATCATACTTCATTTTGTTGTCATATTGAATTTCCTTGTAGCATTGATAACTGTAGTTTATTATGTATGACTTCATATTTGCATGCACTAAAACATATATATTACTTAAAACAGAGTAGCACATTTTAAAAATATAAATATTTTTATATAAGTAAACTTCCAAAATACCTCACAAATTATTTTAGGCTAACACATTCTATGCACACATAGGATAAAGTCAACTAATTCAATTAAACTCACTTAAATTAAAATAATATGCATAATTCTAAACACTGAAAAATACAAAGTGATTTTACTATGATACTTAAAAT
>RJWT010024758.1:0-16370 GCA_004365215.1 Cuniculus paca | reverse complement strand
AAAGATGTGATGGCAGAAGTAGAGGCTAGAGTAATAATGGTGTTTGGCTTTGAAGATGGAGGAAGAGGCCACAGGAAAGGAGTTTAGATGGCCTTTGGCGACTTGGAAAGGTAAGAAAACATAAGCTTCCCTTGACACTCCAGAAGAGCATCCCTGCTGCTTTTGATTTTGGCCTCATGAGACTCATTTCATATTTCTGATGCTGGAACCATCATATAATAAATGTGTTGTTTTAAACCACTGAGTTTGTGGCAGTTTCTTACAGCAGCAGTAGAAAACTCATGCCCATGGTCAACCCCAGTATTAGTGTGGAAGGGTTCATACATAGAGGCACAAATGTGGGGACCTTGTTTTATTGGGAGGGGGTCACCAAAGTCATAGTTTAACATCCAAGCCAGAATATCAGCAGTTTCTTCAGGAAATTATTTTGCCCAACATTAAGTATTTTATGATTGCCTTAGAATGTTTCTGGTCCAGGTGGACATTTAGTTGTTTGTGCTTTAGAGTTACTCTATCCTAACACTGGTACCGCCATGTGGCACAAAGTGCCACTTTCAGTCTTTGCGGTGAAGCCAGTCTAATTTGCTTCTCCCAGTTTTGTTACAAAAACATTTTCAAAAATAAAACAAGAATGGTACAGTGAATTTCTGTGTGCTTATCCCTGGATTTAATAATTGTTAATATTTTGTCATTTCCTTAGTTCATATGTCATTTGCTTAAATTCATACATGTAAATTAACCAAGTTCGGTTCTGTGTGTACAGGAATTATTCAACTGGTTGAAAGCTTCAATATCAAACACTTTACCCCTAATGCCTTTAGTATGTGCGTCATAACTATGGGGACATTCACCTGCATTGCCATAGTGCTGTTACCACACCTGAGAAAATTAATAATCTGCCACAATCATCTAGCATCCTATTTGTACTCAAATTTCCCATGACCGAGAATAGTTTTTACCTTTTTTCTATTCTTCTGTTACATGTAGTTATTATTATTGCTCTTATCTCTTACTCTTAGGAGAGCCCTCCACCTTGTTTTCCCTTTGCGTGACACTGAAATTTTGTAGAGACTCAGCCATTCACTCATCATGCGACATGTCCCGGATGCTAAATCTGCCAAGTTTTCACTTGCAGCAATGTCTAAGTTGCCCTCTGTCCTCGTATCTCCAGTAAATCCGAAGTTACGTTTAAAGGCCTGACAGAGATGACTTCTGCCCCTTTGGGAAGGAACTCCCACAGATGCCGCTGTGTCCTCACGTGCCATCACATCTGGAGGACAGAATATCAGGCTCCTGTTGGTGAAGTTATTTGGTCACTGGGTTAGAGCCATGATCATGAGGTTTTTTTGTGTGTGATACTTTATTGAATCCAGAGCTTTTTGTACTGATTTACATTCCCTATCTTTTTTATTTTTTTGAGACAGGATCTCTCTAAGTCATTCAGTTACCCAGACTGAGCTCGAACTTGTGATTTGCTTGCCTCTGAGTGCTGTGATGACAGGTGCATACCACCACATCCAGCTTTCTCTTCTTCCTCTTCCTCCTCCTCCTCCTCTTCTTCTTTTGTAATTTATTTTTGTCCATATAATATATCCCAGGGTCAGAGTACTGTGCTTAAAAGCCATTTGAAGTCATTCTTTTCTTCATGTGATTATACTATCAATTTGATAAGCAAGTTCATTTGTTTATATTTGTTGTGGATAGGTAGGTGCCCCTCAAATTAGTTTTGATTTTTGAATGATGTAAAACATTTACATGATTTAGAAGTCAAAATTACGTAATAAGATAACTTCATATGAATCTGAATCCTGTGCCTGATTTTTCCATTCCGTTCTCCTACATAAGTAACTGTTTCACTCGTGTTTGGTTTATCTTCCCATTCAGCCTTTTGTAAAACAAGGAGAAATCATGTTGGTTTTTATTTCTTAGGTGGGAACAGCATACTCTGTGTGTTCTTTTTCACTTTGCACTGCCCATTTTTCAATAGAGCCTCCTTACCCGCCCCTCAGGCTCTCTCCTTCATCTTTTGCATGTAATACTCCACTAGGTGGCTGCACACAAGTAGAAGCAGACAGTCCTGTCAGCTCATTCGTGGGCTGTTTCTACTCTTTAATTTTCAAACGATGCTGAAACAAGTAACCTCTGGTGTCATGTTGTTTTCTACCTGGGAAGGTGTATCTTCAAGTGGGATGGATGGGTGGAAAGGTAAAACCAGGTGTAATTTTGGTAGAGACTACACAATTCTCCCCTCTAGGGCTTTTGCCATTTTATATTCCCTAACCTCAGGAAGATGGGAGCAGGCCTGGATTTCCATAGCCTTAGCCACAAAACACTGGTCAGACTTTTGACTCTTTTCAGTATAAGTGAGAAATGGTATTTTGATCAGTTTCGACTTACAGCTATCTTATTTTGCATAAGACTGTGCATGTAACATACGTTTACAAGCCATTTCCCTTTCTATAAACCACGTACATCTTTTGTTCCCCTTTTTCTATTATGCTTTTAGCCTTTTTCTCAATTATAAAAGTTTTCTGTAATATCTAAGAGGTTAGATCTTTGCCTGTATTATAAATTACAAATGATTTCCTTAGTTTTTCATTGTCTTGTGACTTTTCTTAAATTTTTTGCCATTCATGCATTTTATTTATTTTTATTTAGATAGATTTATCAGTCTTGTATTTTGGGTTATTAGAAAGGCTTTTCCATGCCAAGGCTGCTGAGGAATTTACCTGTGTTTTCTTCTAACACATGTTTATCTTCATTATTCATTTATATATCTAATCCCATTTGGAGTTTTTTCTGTCAAATGACATACTATATGGATGTGATTTAATGTTTGCAGAAAGGCCATATATCCTTTCTCAAAGATTTGAGATGCCAAATTTCTAATGTACTTGAGTTTGTTTGCCAACTTCCTGTTCTGTTCCATGGATCTATCAAACACAAGATCTTGAAGATAACCTCAGCCTACCTCTGGGGGAGGGAACCGAGCATCCCTGTTGTGTTCTTCTGTAGTTTAGAGTCAACCCAACCTCCAATGATTCAAGCCTGTAACTGAGCACTTAGCCTGTAGCACAGAATAGATATAGTCCATACACTAGACCTGTAATTGATGTGGTATCAGGCTCTCATTACCCCAATCCTGACAACAGCTTTGTTAAGAGCAGCAATATCTTCAGAAAGAGTCTGGGGACTGCCAGCACATCAGTGGCAGATGCCCTCTGAGCTCTTCCTAGATTGTACTGGCCTTTTGGGGATACCTGGAGCCAGTCTACTCTATTTTGGCTCCCTGTGGATCTGCTTTTGATGAACAACAGTGTAGTGACAGACCAGGGTTCTGCACTGAGAGATGTGCTAAGGAAAAACCCTGTGAGAATCAAGGGAGTTGAGAATTTATTAGATCATTCCCTCACTCTTGGTTTCAGTTTATTTTTCCTGTATTTATCCTGATTTTCTGACATTACTTTACTTTTTCTTATTTATATGCATCTCTGCAAGTTGTTTTGGAGTAGAGGGATATATTCTTGAAGGAGGAGGAAAGGAAGGGAATCACACAGACTGATGACTTTGCGCTGCTGAAATATGTAAACAGTGTACACTCTGGGTTTCAGGCTAGATGTACTGCACTCTTCAGAGAAGCTCCTCTTGGACAAGTTTATCAAGTGCAGAAAAACGCTTGGTTTAGATCAAGCAGGTTTCAGCCTTTAAATTTTACTATTGTAGATCAAGTAAAAATAAATGCAGAAAGAGTAAAAACTGATGCAAGTTCAGTATTTTAGTGACCGCAGTCTGCTTGAAGCATCTGTTTCTAATTTCGTTGAATATATCCACACTATGGCCCATCTTTCCCATGAGGAAATCACTTCAGTCCATCCATCTGTACACGGTGTGTGTCTCCTTCCTCTTGTGGTGCTTCTGTGGGCTACCAACTGTTGTCACCTGTGCAGGAACCACACCACCTCAAGCTACCTTTCCTACCATCTCCCAGCCCTGGGCCCTGCATGTGGCTAAGTTGCCCCTCACTTCCCTGCTTTATAAGGGTACTTCCCCTGTACCCTTCTCATTGCCATGTGAGGTCCTACATTCATTGCATTTGGACATGCATCATTGCAAATGTAAAAAGATCCCTGTACAGATCAACACTGTATGTCTTCCCAACTCCAATGGCAGCATCAGCTTGTGCCACATGACCCTTTATAGCTATTCATGCTCCCTCTGTCTCTGCACTTAGACCATTGTCATGTCATTGTTCCATATCCAAAGGACCCATATCCCTTAGCCAAAACTCAGAAATCAAATAAGCTCTGGAAACAGAAAAGCTGACACAAGGCCAGGTATGCTCCCCATTGATCCCAGTGAATATGGAAATACTGCTTTTGCTATAGAAATATTGTATCGATTCTGGGGTACGCAATGGCATCTATATTCTGAACTCCAAAACAGATCTTGTCCCAAGATCTGGAACAAGGAATTTGGGTCCTGTAGAAAACCAGAAGCTTGACATGCCTGTTGGTTCACTACATCTGACTGCCAGTGTAGTTCCTGCACAGAAACGTCCAACACCTAGAGACCATGTTGGTTTCCGAAGTACTGCACTTCTGCTGCCTCTGTACCCTGCTTTTTGGGACATCTGTTGAACAGTGATGGATCTTCTTGCTTCTGCTTGCCAGTAGAATCTATGGCCATGTGACCTCCATTCTCATTTCCTTGGCCCATTAAATCATGTACAAGCACATCTGCTTGGTAGAATGTAAAACATATGTAGGAGCTGAAGGTACAAGAGAATAAGCCATTGTTGCTTTCTCAACTTGAAAATACAGGAAAGTGGGTGTTGAGACCCACTGTACCAGTATGCAGACCCACACATTAAATACTTTCCCAGAGATTACCCAGAAAGGGATTGAACCAGGATTTGAAGGTGGCCTATTTGGTTTTAGTCTGTGCTCTGTAAAGTGTCCTGCCTCTCCTGTGAGCTCATGCATGGCATGCGTATCTTTTCCCCTGTCTCTCCCTTCAGGAGGTCTGCAGCTGGTCCATGTGTCTGTCTGTATGGTGGATTTAGAGCTAGACTTTGAATGTCTTTGGGGCTGGGATTGCCGATCTCCACAGAACATCTACTGGAAGAGTATATCAGTTACTTAGTGATAATAGTGCTGCATAATATGCTACCCCAAAACTCGCTGACTTGAACAGTGAACGTGGTGCTGCTCATCTTTCACCCAGTTGGTTGGGTCTTCTGGTCCACCTTGGGTTTCTTCATGCATGTGGTCAGCTTTGGGTCACTTAGATGGCTCTGTTGTCCTGGCTGGGGTCTTTCCCATAATTTGGGGTCAGCTGGTTGATCTTTACTGGGTAGGCCAATCTCGTCCTCCAGCAAGCCTGGCCAGCATGTTCTTAACAGCATTTGTGAGAGACAAAAGAGGAAGTAGCAGTGCACATGAGTTTTGCCAAGGCAAGTCAAATTGTGATGCTCAGGGTTATAGTTAAAAGGGTTCTAAAGGGCAAAGGCCTGATGCAGGAGGCCATGAGTAGGGGGCATCAATGTAAGCATTCTGCCACATTGGGGGACCTTAGGCACAGTCTTGAACTTCTCAAATGATCCATGCACTTGAGCATCTTAGAAAGCATTGCTTGAGTAGGTGTGAAGGGCCACATTTCTGGAACCCCATAGGTTTTATGTGGTATTCAGCACCCAGGGGCTACCTAAAAAGCACTGTTCCTATGGCCAGGTTGGTTCAACCCAGGGCTCCTGGGCTGACTCAGGGATACAGCCATTAACTCTCAGGGCCTCTGCTTAACAGAGCTACTTCTCAACAAAGACAGTCTTTTTGACATCTCTAGTGGCACGCTTGATCACCAATTAAAAGGCCTGTGTCTTCAATGTGACAAATACCAAGCAAAACAACTCTACAATGCAGAACACGAGCAGGGGAACATGAAGGGAGTTAATGCTGACTTCAGTGCCAGCCTTGTAGTGGAGCTTTCATCCGCCTCTGGGCAAGACAGAACATGACTCTCCCAAGATTTCCTGGGTCATGTCACTGCTTGGCTGGGTGAGATGTGCTGCTGCCAGGCCAGCAGAGTTTGCCCAACTTCACAGGATCGTGTGAGGCATTGGGGTTGCTTTTCTGTAGCTTAGTTTTTGGCCTATGCATCTTACATTTTCTTAATTTATATTTAATAACCAAGCTATGCCCTGTGGTAGCTGTGCTGCGAGACAGATCAAGAAGCTAAGGTCCCCTGCACAGCTGAGATCCTGGGTTCTTTTGGGGCTTGATCTCTTCTGCACAGCTCGAGAAGCTGTCTCTGAGGCTCCAGGCCTGCAGGGTCAGTTAGCAGTTCTAATATTGGAAGACTCTAATGAAAGCTAGCATCCCTTCTAGCTTAACATTTGGATCCATTTCCCTTTAAAGCAAAGTTGAGATGTCTCTCAGCTCTCCAAAGCAAGCAGAGCTGTGTATTACCTGGATGACTTCTCGGGAGATTTGTTTTAACTAAGCAAAAAATAAGCACGACCCCTTTATTGCGATACAATTCAAGCATTTAAAGTGTACTGTTCAGAGTTTGTAAAATGTATTTACAAACGTGTTACAACATCACTGTGCCCAATATTAGAACATTTTCATCACTTCAAAAAGAAAATCACAGGTATTAACAGTCACCCATTTCCTCTTCCCCTTCCCAGGGGACCACTATGGAATCGTATAGTAGATCATCTTTTGTGACTGAATTCCTTTACCTTAGCATAACGTAAGTAAAAATCTTCAAGGCAGATGCCTTGGTATGAATCCTGGCTTCATAGCCAACTGGTTGTAGGCAAATGACTTAACTTCTCTGTGCCTTTTCCCCATCCTGATAGGGAACTGATTCCACGCTTATGTGGGTCAGCACATAAAGGGGAGCCTGGTATGCATGAAGGGCCCAGGAATCTTTCTGGTCACGTCCTTCCTTGGAACTCTTTCTAGCTCTGCTTGCAGGGCCCTGCCTCTCTGTTTTGGTCTCCTCAACAAACCTTTCCTGCATTTGTGCAGCTTTTCCTGTATGACTTGATCATACCCTAGGCACTGGAGAGCCATACATGTGCCTTACAAATTCTCACCCAAGTCTGGTGGCTTTTGCTTCCCATCCCCTTCCCCCAGGCAGCCTCATGACCACTCTTTGGGCTCTGAGGTGTCAGCTTTCCATCATTGTAACAAAATACCTGACATAAACAACTTAATGAACGAAAGATTTATTTTGGCTTCAGAAAGGCTCTTGATTTTAGAGGTTTTAGTCCATGGTCAGCTGGCTACAATACATGAGGCAGAAACTTCACAGTGCAAGGACATGGCAGAGAAAGCTGACCATTTCATGGCAGCCAGGAAGAAAGAAAGAGGCCAGGGACAAAATATAGTCCTCAAGGGCATGCCCTCATGACCCACTCCCTTCAACTACGTTCCTCCTCCTAAGTTCACATCACCCCTCAAGAATGCCATCAAATGGCAAATCCATCAGAGGATGAATCCGCTAATGACACTGCAGCCCTCATGACTCAATCACTTTTCAAAAGCCCCACCTTTAACATTGCTGCATCGGAGATCAACCCTCCAAACTATGAGCCTTTATGGGGATATTTTAGATTTGAACCGTAACAGAGTAAGACATTTTGCTCTCTCCCCCAGCTGTCAGTGAAAGCAACTGTTCCTGTGCCTTGGCCCATGGGCTGCTCTTGGTGGCAACTTACTGCCCTGTGAGTGTACATTTGTTACCTCCAGGTGAGAGCAGCAGGGTTTTGATGTAGCTCATTAGTCTATTTTACTCCTCAGGCTTTGTTCCATCCACAGGAAGAGCAGAAGGATGCTGCTAACCCAGAAAACTGGCCACTGGCCCATGGGCTGCTGTTAAGAAAAGTGACACTTGCACCTGAAATAGTCCAAGAGCGCCAGCTGGGAGGTGACTCCTTGGTGTGAAAACACCCTCTGTGTGTTTTCACTCTCAGGTTGGGGGATACCTGAGTATAACCACAGCCCTCACTGAAAGGAGTCATTGTCACTATCACTCTTCCTTTCAGAAAGGTCTCCTTACTCAACAACAGTGATGTATTAACATTAGAATTATCAACTATAAAAATGACACAGACGCACTCACGAAGGTCAGAGGCTAGAAGAAGGGAAAGAGACCCCCTCAGTCTCAGCATACTCGCTGACTCCCTTTTGGAGCGTTCTCCCCCCCACTTTCAGGTGGCTGGAACTGAACACACGTGCGCACACACGTGCACGCGCACACACACCGAGCACCAGAACCACACTTCTGAGTAACCGCTCCATTAGTACTAGGACTGTGGTTTCTTTGTACGTTTTTATGTCTTTTCCATGTCTGGGTCTGCCTCTCCTGAGAGACTGGAAATGTCTACAGAACAAGAACTGTGTTGTCTCCTTGTATGGGAGTCTGTGTTTTGTAAAATTCAAGTAAAAGTAAATTTTTTAAAAATGTTTATGCCCACAGTGTTCTTTTATTGACTCGTGGGCCAGGATGCTGTCTCTGGAAATTGTCCGACAGACACTCCCAGCCCCACTCTCAGCTGGTCGACACAGCCCCGAGGAGGTTCAGGCTTCGAGGGCTTCACCCCCGGACTTCCTGCGCTGTGTGACGTGACCGGAGACTGCTGCTGCAGCCCACACGGACTGAGAGGCAGGCCCGGCAGTACATTTCCCACATTGAAAATAGCAATGTGAAGAATAAACAGCATTTTCCTCCCTCTTTCTGGGGCACGAGCCTGCTGAGCAGAGGTGTCCTTGCCCGGAATGTGGGGGGACCTCCCTGCTTTGGTGCTGGCCGAGCTCCGCTTCTCTCAGTGCCCAGTGTCCCTGGCTCATGGTGAAGACACTGCTTCAATTAAGCCAGAGAAATACGATTTATTACCAGCATGTTTTCCATCGCAGGCGGTACATTGAAAAGGTCAGCTTATATGAATATTTAGAAAAAAACAAGATCATAAACTAAGAAGGACTTGGTATTTGGGTGACTTTTTTTTTTTTCCTTTTGAAGAAGAAAAGTCAGGTCCGCTGGTAACTTACAACTGCCAAACCCTCACACTTGTTATCTAGCCTATATTTAAGGAAGCTGCTTTGTCACTGCATTTGAGAACTTCCATGCCGAGGGCTTGAACAGTGTTTGAAACCAGGGCAGCGAGCCCTACACAAGGGTCCAAGGTCCACTCACTGCTGAAGGTCCACACAACAGGGCAGGTGAGGAGAGAGACCAGGTCTGCTTTGAGGGGGATCTAGTCAGTGCCTGATCTTTTCCCTTTTATTTTTTCAGCTGATGGCTCCTGTTTTCATGAGGGGCTTTTAACCTGTGAGTCTTCTTTTGAAATACAGATGGGATCAAATCCGCTCTCCCTTTAAGGCCTCTGTTGGCTCCCCCTTGCTGGACAGAGGAGGGAGTCCAGGATCCACAGCCTCACACCAGGCCCTGCGGTGCTGGCTGCGGCCTTTCTCATCAGCTGTCAGCTCGACCTCCTCAACGCTCCTCCCATCCCATCCCCATCAGGGGGAGACTTAGTGGATTATGTTGTAGGATGAGCTTAGGAAAAGATTAAACTAGTATGTTTATTCTTTATTTCATATAGTAATTGTTTTTAAAAAGAGCCTTATTTTTATGCTTAGAAGGATGGATTTTATTTAAACCTCCAGGCAGACTCCATTTAAATTTGTCTAGAAAATGTATAGTCTTGATGTTTTGTATAACCTTGATATACATTCCTTACAAAATCCTGGTTTTATTTTTAAAAAGATGCAGATTATACATTTTAAAGCACTTATTTAGTCAGCTTTTTCTGTTTCCTTGTATAATCATATCAGAAAGCGGGATAATGATTTAGTTATTTCATTCGCACAATCTCATGACTGCTAGAAAGCTCTACCACAGGTTCTCGGTAATTTTTGCAATCCTTCTCTCCTGCGTTTTCTTCTAATCTCCCCCTTTTGTTCAGACAGCTTCCATAGTGAGGATTTTTCTAAACTCCTTGCAACAAAGGTTTCTGGTTGCCTCCTGCCCAGAAGACACTGCGGGGCTGGGTATAGAGGGTGGATGGGGCAGCGCTGCCTGCCCTTGACTCTTGGCATGAAATCGCATGGAGATTTAAGATTAGAGAAGGCAAAGGGCTTTGTACTGAGTTTGACACCTTGTAAAAACAAGAGCTGGAGAGGGAAAACCTTGATGTTTTTTTCTCTCATGTCATTAACCTCTGTGCAATAAGTTTGAAGTTTCTGGAGCCAAATTGATGATGAATGAATACAACTGTCTTTGGGTGCTTCTGCGGTGTTCTCTGCCCCTGGGTCAGCTTCTCCCATTAGAGACATCGACTTCAGTCTCTTACAGAGTCAGTAACAAAACACCTGACACTTCGATCTCGGACTTCAGCCTCCGGAATTTTGAGAAAATCAACTTCTGTTGTTTAAACCTTGAAGGCTATAGCATCTTGTTACGGCAGTCCTGGCAAACGAATGCAGCCATGGAGCCTGTCTGCAGAGGATTCCTCTTCTAAGCACATTCTAGGGACCTGAACCTTCCCCGGTTTCTTAGCTGAAGAGGCCAAGGCAGAGAAGACCGCAGGCCCTTGTTCAGGGGAGCAGTGACCGTAACAGTGCTAACCAGGAGCCACATCCACAGAGCCCCTGCTCAGTTGCCCAGCAGCTGAGTGTCTGGAGCTGTGTCGGACCTGGCAAGTGCAGGCGAGAGTCTGTTCTGGAGTCCTCGGAGCTGGGACTTGGCTTTGCTCTTCAGCAGTGGCAGCGAACCTATGGCACACATTGTGTTTTTCTTTCAAGACAAAAATGATAATGCAGTCATTTTTTCTAAACTAAAACCTCAGTATTCAGGTTTAACTGCAGCGTTGGCACTTTGTGATAAATAAGTGGGTTTTGGGTTGCAGTGTGGGCACTGGGTCTCTTAAAGGCTCACCATCACTGACCTCGAGTGTTCTTTCTTTCTTCTGTGGATCCTAAGAAAACATCCGAGGACTTGATCTGATACTTTCTCTAGTAAAGCCGCGTGACGCCTGCGTCTAGCACCCAGAGCGAGGAGCCGGAAACAGTCACCATGCCAGCTCTTCAGGCTGCGGGTGATTTGTGCTTTGCTGTAAATGCTTGAGTTGCGTTTTCCGTTCCTGCCACATTGAACGTTGCAGCCTGGTGCCACTTTGCCACTGCTAGGGGGAATTCTTGACAACTTATTTATGAGTATTAGGGTTCTGGAGCCTTCCTCGCAGCAAAGAAAGGAGGGAAGGTGTGGCTGCTTTCTGACTTTGAACATTTCCCAGGATGGTAGCTCCAGAAGTGGCCCTCATAGACCACTCCCCTCAGCATGCCTGGCGGAGGCCACTTTCCTGGTGCACCCAGGCTGGTTGCAGATGTGCCAAAGGGCCCTGAAAAGAAGACAGGAGTCGATGACTGAGTGGCACTCTGAATCAGTGAAACTGGGAAAAGAGAGACAGTGGCCAGCATGTGGAAAGGCCCTGTGGCATGAGAGTAGAATGTCAGAGGACTGAAAAAGTGCAGGAGAGAAACAGGAAAGGCACAAGACACAGCAGGAGTGGGCTGTATGTCCAGACCATGTGCCGTGCTGGGCTCCTGTCCTCACTGGAGCCTCATATGGGCGGCTTAAAGCAGAGGAGAAACTGGATCAGATTTGCATTTTGGAAAAAAAAATATCGCTGGCTGTAATATGACAGCAGATTGGGGAAGAGCAAGTGAGGATGCGGAGGAAACAAGTAAAGGACTTGTAAGACAGGGAAGTGGCAATAGCGGTGGAGGAAGGAAGTTATGTCAAGGGGATTAGGGGTCGGCGCAGGGCTAGGAGAGGGACAGGGCTCAGAGCCTGCGGTGGCTCCCAGGTGTCGGTGTTACACATAAGATAGTGGTGCTGTCTGGGGGACAGAAGTCCTGGGGAAGTCCATGCTTCTTTGTTCTGATTAGCTTACGTCAGAGAAAGAATTATGATGAGTTTGATTTGCCTTTGTGACGTCAAACTGGGGGCGAGGTATACAGATCTGGAGTTCAGAAGAAAAGTGGGACTGGACATCATGTGTTTCGAGGAATCATCAGGCCTGTGGGGGTGACTGATGCCTTGAGCAGGGAGTAGAACATCTAGGGCAGTGGTGGCGAACCTATGGCACACGTGCCGCAGCAGGCACACAGAGCCCTGTCTGTCGGCACACAAGCCAAGTCACCCAGCATCGCCCTGGTGGCCAAAGGTTTGGATTGAATTGCACGGTTGACACTTTGCAATAAGTGGGTTTTGGGTTACAGTTTGGGCCCTTGGTGTCTAAAAGGTTCACCATCGCTGACCAAAGGGAAGAGAATAGAGTTTTTTAAAAAAAGGGGACCTAGTAAAACACCCTCAGTGAGCTCTGTTATTTAATCACTAGAGAAAGAAGGCTGATTCTGCAAAATAGACTGGGAAATAATCACTGAAGTAGAGAAGAAGCCAGAGATAGTTGTGCCATGGAAGCCAAAGGAAAAAAGTGTCTCAAGCAAGACTGGAACCCAGCTTGTGTGCCACAGTGGGACTTGTCCATCGCGGTGCCCAGCAACTCTTCTGACCTGTGGACTGGACATGCCCATTCCAAACATCTTGGTCACAGTGCCTGCTTCCACAAAAGGCAGTCGGTGTTGGAGGATCAAGCAGCAAACTAGATGGAGAGCGGAGACATCCACTGGCTTCAGCAGTATGGGGACCAGCGGGGACCTTGGCCAAAGGACTCTGGGTGACCCTTGTGGGCTGAGGAGTGAATGGTGACCCAGGCCACCCTTCAGCTTCCTCACTGTGACACTGAAGAGCTAAGTAGGAGCTGGTAGGTGGCGTGGGGTTCAAGTTTTTCTTTAAGAGATTAGAATGATGAAAGGTACTTATAGTGAGTTGGTAACTGGTGGTCAACTTAAACACCAGCTGTACCAAATCAGCGTGCTGCTGAGCATGGATGGCCCGCCTGAGGACTGTTGTGAGCATGAAAAAGAGACCTGGAGAGGAAGAGTAGCATTGTGGGTTCTCCGAAGTGTCGCTGTTGTTTGGAGCCATCAGTTCTTCTGGAGGAGCTTGTCATGCTGGCTCCCCGGATATAAACCCAGCTGTTACCATGGAGGAGCTCAGGACCTTGTTGCTGAGAATGGCTGCGGTTCACTTTGGGGGAGCTTTGGTCCTTACTTTCAGCATTGCTTCCTAGCTCTGGAGGGGAAGATGTGTGCTGTTTAATTTCCAGGGGAAGTTTGTCATGCTGGCTTCCTGATAGGAACTCAGCTGTTTGGAGGAGCTCAGGACCTCACTGTCGCTGAGGATGGCTGAGGTACTTTTCAGGGGAGCCCTGGTCCTTATTTTGAGCATCACTTCTTGGCTCCAGTGCACAGATCTGCTGGCACAGATCTTTCACCCCACTGACATAGACTTTCTAGCTTCCACCATTGACTTTTGGGCTTTCCCAGGGCAGATTCATGAAATAGAGACTTACATGGGCCATTGTCATGGGCTGTAGGTTTTCAGCTGAACTCATGCAGGTTATTGCCATGGGATCCAGGCCCTCAGCTGGATTTTCTAGGTCTTCAGTGTTGTGGACAGATTTCCTGCACATTCTTGGTATTGGACTCCTTGGGTGACCATTATAAATAATACTATAAATTCTGTGTCCTGTATGTAATTGTTCTCCTTGCAGCCCCTGACTACAACAGTACTCATTTATTTAGCCAATATACCTACTGTGTGTTCAACTCATTTAGCAAACACTGTAGATCTCATCCATTTATTCATGATTCGATCCAACACAAGTGGCATATTTATTAGGCTGAATTCATTTTATCTCAGTCCCTTCTTTCCTTACCAACAGGCATTTATTGAGCACTTAGTATACGACAACCCCCAAACCAGGTCCCAGTGATAGAGAATGAATAAGGAATACTCTGTAGGTTCAGGGGCTTCCAGTTTGGTCTAGGGCATTGGTGCTCAATCAGAGATGATTTTGTCCCCTTCTCCTCCTTAGCAGCATTGGGCAGTGTCGGGGGATATTTTTGATGATCCTGATTTGGAGAAGAGGTACTGCTGGCATCTAGTGGGTAGAGGCCATAAATGCTGCTAAACACTGCACAAGGGAATCCTCACAACAAAGAATTACCTACTCTGAAGCATGAATAGGGTGCAAAATGCCTCGATAAATGTGTGTGTGGTAAGGACAGGAGCTCTGAGGGCAGGCACTCGGACCTGCCCGGGGAAGTGGCCAAGCAAAAGTTGAAGGGCAGACAGGGCAGACCAGGCCAGGCCAGGCCAGAGAAATGGAAGGAGTTATGCAGTAATATGGTGCAAGCTCAGGGCCTTCCGAGTTCGGAGTGAGAAGAGCAGAAGTTGCAGCCATAGAAACCATGCCAGGTATCTGGAGTTTATTCAGTGGGAAGCAGCTAAAGGAGTCCAACCAAGAGGAAAGCATAGTTGTGCCTCAGGAAGATCATTTTCAAGGCAGACAAGAGCAAACAATAATCAGTAACATGCATCAAGGCCCTACCTTGAACTGGGGCCCTCCTTTGAGTGTTTTATTTTATTACCTCGTTTAATCTCCCAGTAGCCCTGTGGTGCTCTTACTGTTGCCATTTTATAGCTGAGGATACTGAGGCAGAAGGAACAAGTCATTTGCTGCACATGTTTACTGAGTAGCTGAGGGAGCCAGGACTTGACTCGTAACCAAGCCTGACATAACTTGTGGTTTTCCTGTCTCTACCTTTGAAAATGGCTCTGGGACCACATTTGAGCATCCACGAGACCTCAGTTCATAATTCTCGTGTTCCAGAAGTTCCTGTGGCTGCTCCAAAAATTCCACCTCCCCAGCCTTACAGAGTATGACCTCGAGGCAGCCACTGTGATTACTCCTGACGAGACGTTCTCATGGAGCTGTTGATTTTTAGGCACTCTGGCCATCAACAGGCAAGCATTTGAGGGACGTGTGCTACTGAAAAATCAAATTCACTGTGTGCTGCCTGGGTCCCATAAGAGGAGTTGGCGACCTCCTGTGACTCCTGTAGCTTGGGCTACTCTCACTGCCTTCTCTATAATCACACCGCACCCCACTACCAAATATGCCCCTTGTCCTCTTATCTTTGCTGGGTGTGAAAGGGGGGCTTTGAATAACTAATAAAATTTAAAGGAGGCCTGAACTTCAAAGGTTGCGTTAACAGCCAGCACATATCCTGCTTTGTAGAAGTTGGGGGCGGGGTGGATTATGAGGCCCTGTTTGGGTGTGACAGCCCCTCCTTGCCCAGGATTGACAAGCCCTATAAAGTCCAAGAGGCCAAGTCCTGCGAGTAGAAGGGTTCAGCAGGGCCAAGGGAGGAAATGGAATTTTAGCCCACATCTCCTCTGCTTAAGGAGACCAGAGGAGATTGGCAGATGGGACCAGAAGATAATCCCACCTGGCAAATTCCACAGCACACATCTTATTGAGAAAGAAAGGCTGAGACATATTTTTTTGTTTGCGTAGGCCTTTAAATGTGTCTTCATTCTTTTTCAGGCAGGGGTGGGGCTCCGGCGGGGCTCGGGAGCTGCTGCTTGGTCTATGATCTGGAGAAAGTGCCCTTCTAAAGAGAAGTCAGGCACTGGGGGGTACTGATGGCCAGTGGGACCTACCACAGGCATGTTCTTGCAGTGCATCATTCACCTGTGAGTTTACAGCCCCAAATTTTCCCTGCCAGATAGGTGAGGATCCTCTAGCCACAGCCTCAGTCACTGTGGAGTTTGTGGAAGAAGCCAGCAGTGATTTCTAGCTTTCAGCCGTGTTTCACCTCTTCCTACAGTGATCCCTTGGTAGGAGAGAGAATTCTCTGGACTTCATTTTCCCCATCTACAAAATGAAAGGGTTGTTGGACTAAGACCTTGTAGCATCCCTAGTGCTTTGGATGGAATGCCAACTGCCCACCTATGGTGCAAAGAAAATGTTATGCCTGAATGTAAGATAACACACACACACTTTCCCAACAAAAAGTTTCTAAACAACTTTTAACTAACTATATTATGAGTGTTTTGGAACATAGTTGCAAAGCTGTTTATACTATTTAATTACTTTAGTTACATATGCTTAAAATTGCAAACTATATAAAGGTTAATTGATAAATGTTGCTATTTCCACTTACATTTCATGAGTTGTTATTCACACTCTCCTGTGCAGCTTCGCCTCCAGCGTGTGTGTATGTGTTCGTGTTTTATTACTGGAGCAGCTTTTTGAGTCCTCTGACAGTTTTCCAAAGCTTCATGATCCTTGCTTGCTTCCAAGTTTTTGAGAGACAGCACTCTTTGAATCCGAGGATTAGGCCTTCCCTGAAAGTTTTATTCCACGCCACGGATAGGTCCTAATTCCC
>RJWT010024757.1:0-16365 GCA_004365215.1 Cuniculus paca | reverse complement strand
TCTACCTTGAAGACAGCCAACCATGGACTGAAACTGTGAACCAAACAAACTTCTCCTCCTTCAAATTCTGGGTATTGGGTATTTTGTCCCAGGGTCAGGAAAATAACTAAGATACTGTGCACATGCACATACCTTGGATTCTGTGCATGCATACACATCTAAGAGTTACTTCACATGTGCCTACAGCTCACTGTACACACACACATACCCCTAGGAGTCACTGTACACACAGACACCTAAGGGCCACGCGGGGTCACCGTGTATGTGCACACACACACCTAGGGGCACTGTGCAGATACACATCTGTGGGTCACTGTACATCCAAACATACTTGGAGATCACAGCTCACATGCCTAGAGGATCACTGCACATATACATACCTAAGGGTCACCATGTAAATACACACACCTTAAGGGTCACTGTACACATATGCCCAAATGTAAGTGAACACACACAACTAGGGGTCACTGAGCACTGTGTACATATACACATGCCAGCAGTCAATATGTATGTCCTGTTGTAATCTACACTGATAAAGAAAGTGAGCACACCTATGGACATTTTTTATATTTATTCAAAATAATTACCCATCCAACAAGGTTACAAGAGTTACTTGTACTTAGTCATAACAACTACAAAAGTTGAGATTTTATTCTCTGATTTTTTCAAAATGTTTTATCCATAGGTTCAAGCACTCTATAAGACTGACCCTTCCTTTGTGAGGTAAAATTGTAGGAAAAAATGATATATTCAGTGACTGGGTAAGAGATGGGCCCCTGCTTCTAGAAGTCACTGACAAGGGTAAGATGCCACCTGTAAGCCCAAAGGGGCTGTCATGGGATAAGGGGAGTTGGAGCAGTGGTGCAGAGCTGCAGTTGCAGAAGCAACCGCAGAGCAGCGTGAGCATTTTCCCAAATGTGAGTGTCACTGAGGCCTCCTGGTCCAGCCAGGCTCTGCCTTATTTCCTCAGTGGAATTCTGGATCTGCAAGGAGACCATTGGATTATCCCCCACCTTGATGCACTGCTACAGGGCTGGCAGGAATACCCACAAAAGACTGTGACCTTCAGGACCCCTGGGGCCAGCTTTGTGAGAAGACTCATGTGGATTTTTCTAAAATGCACAGGAATTTCCAAGAAGCTTCCCTATCAGGCTCCTACCACAACATGTGCTTGATAAAAGCTACTCAGTTAACTTAGTCACCAAGTTATTCATGGACATTATCTTTTCTTCAGGGGTGCCCTGCACAGGTTGCTGGTGGTTAAATGCCTCAGCAGCTGTGAGGTGTGAGGACCACCTGCCTGGTGGGCAGTAAGCTGCCATCTCCATCACCCTAAAACCTGAGAACTGCAAGACAGTTCAACAGGCCACAAACATGCCTATATAGCTGTGCTCATCTTTCAATTTAATACAATGGGGGAAAAATGTTGAAAAATATTTTACAAATTGAAAATTTTTCACTTGGGAGGCTGAGGCAGGAGAATCGTTGTAAGTTTGAGACCAGTCTGGGCTACAAAGTAAGCTTAAGGCCAGCCTGAACTTCATAGTGAGACCCTGTCTCAAAAAGACAAAAAAAACAAATTGGAAATTTTAAAAAGAAATCTTACTTGTATGCTCATTTCTAGAACACTACTACAAAGCCTGGCACATCTGCAACCCTGTTTGTTGTATCAATCAGTTGCAGGATGCAGACACATCTGGTTGTTTCTTACCTCCAGGCATCACCTGGCCAACATCCTGAACCGTCAGAACTGACAACTTCTCTTCGGTGTCAACTCTGATCACACCGTAGCTCAGGCCATTCATTGACAGGACAGCTTTTCTTGGAGGAGGTCCTCCCAGGTCAGGTGGTCTGGAACATGAGCACCAGCAGGCTACCTGAGTGGGGCTGGGTGACCCTTTAAGGAGAGGGCACTGATGGCCCACCTTGGCCACGGCACAATTCCACACCAAAAACTGCCCATGTCAGGATCCTGTGTGTTCTAACAACCTCAGGACAAAGTCTCCAAACCATTGCTGCAGTGTGCTCTTGGAGGTGGCTGTGACTGCAGGGCAAAGGGTGCCATGCAACAGCCCACACGTGTCCTTCAAGATACTCAGCTTCTGCTGGTCATCTTGGGGTACTCACCTGGATCCCTGGGCAGCCAGGTGAGTGGAATGACCAGCAGAGGTCACCAAGCTGTAATTCACTCAAGGCTCAAGGGACAAAAAGGAGAAGCCCTGAGACTACACATGCCGAGTTTTATCAGTCCCATAGTTCTAGACTTCATCTCTCTGTACCAGTGGCTCAGCAGAGCCCTTCCCAGACCTCTGTCCCACAAACAGCACTGGAGGAAATACAATGGCACTGTTCTAAGCTTCAAAGGCTGGGGTGAGCCACTAGCCACAGCATCAGGAAAATCAAGGGCAGCACTTCTCGGTAGAGGAGGGTCAACAGACCTCATGGCTAAGGGCACCTCCCTCAGTGTGAGGGGTAGTTCCTCAGTTACAGTGTTTACTACAGCTAAGGGTGACAAGGAAACATCTTGATTTAGAAAAAAGCAATTAGGAAAATAAGCCAGCACGCTGCAAGAACCCAGTACTCAGTTCAAGGACCCAACTCCCTGTGTAAATCCAGGCTGGGGAGGGCGTAGGGCCTGGACCATACCACTGCTGTAGAGATGGGCTGGCACACTGATGGGAACAGGTACTGCCTTGAGATTCCCACTGTTAGAAATGAGTTAGCAACCAAGTGCTCCCAAGATGCATCAGGTGACAAGTTACCTGCGGATGGCAACCGTCAGGCCCTCAGGAGAACAGGCACAAGGGCAGATGGCCTCTGGCCTCAGGCCTCTGGACTGGAAGACATTGAGGAAGGCATCACAGGAAGATATAGACCCTGTGAAAAACAACAGAAAAGCAACATGAGAGGAAACTGGAGCCAACATCCAGGTCTCCAGGACACCCACAGCTCTGGTGGCTGCAAACATTTCCTTTGTTCTGCCTACAGTAAGCCTATCACAAGGCATGCTACACTTAACAGAGGCAGAGCCTAAGAGACTGGAAATCCCTCAACAGGTCTTTTATCAGCCCTGTGTGTTAAGAGGCTCTGCCCTCCCTGCCTTCTCAAAATTAGGTGATGTGAACAGCCTCCTTCATGTCACGGGCCAGCAAAGTCTCCTGAGCAACTAAGGACATTTGTGGCTTAAACCTTTCATGTCCCAAAAAGGCCCAGCCAGGCTCCCTGAGGGCAGTGGTGGCCTCAGAGCTGTGTGGTCTGCATGACTGGCTTCAGGACCACTTCTCTATCTACCCAGGAACTGGCCCCCCTCTCCCTCAACAACCCTTCCTCTGGGGAGGCTTTCGTTACCATAGGGCAACTCAGAGTAGCAGGCCTCAGGAGTGCATGTTAAAAAAGTATAAACTCCCAGAGGTCAAGGTAGCACAGCCCTAGGGCCACTGGGACCCAAGAGACTCATCATAAATCTCCTCTAACCTAGGGTAGAACAGAAAGGAAGGAGCAGTTCACAATGGCCCTCAGACTTCATGCTCTTAAGGGGAGAGGTGTCTTCCAAGGCAAGATGATCACAGACTGTTCAGGGCATGCGGGACAAACAGGCATCCTGAAGGACAGTAGGGGAGTAGCATGTTGAGGCCGACATAGGAGAACTGCATGTGTCACAAGGAACATGGATAGAATATGGCCACAGCAGGGCTGCCAGTGACCAGAGAAGGCACTGGGCAGGGGGTTACACTCAGATTCGAGGGTGCAGACTGTGGTGGGTCTGAGCAGGAATGTGGTGGCCCCGAGCAGGAATGTGGTGGCCCCAGGCACAGGGCAGGAAGGCTGAAATGCAAGCAGAGATATAGGACGGAGGTTCTACTTGGCTCTAGAATAGACAGGAGGTAAGATTCAGGGTACTGTGTACTCCATTTTCTAAGAGATGAAGTACCTAGGGGGAAGTGAGTGATATGACCTTAACATTTATATTTTACATGACGATGACAGTGAAAATGCCTTGTTTTTCCAGATTCTATTTCAACAGGTTGGCTGTGGATCTGGTAATCAAGGTCTATGGGAGGAGATGTGGAGGACCTACTCACATGGGTTGGCGCCATCAGCCACAATCAGCATGCGCAGGGAGCTGAGGCTGACATCTCTCTGGCCTCGCTGAGCTAGGAGTGACCAGTGCATGTCACGAGACTTCACAAGCGCGGCTCGGGCTGCAGAGAAGGCACCGTCTGTGTCACTGTGAGGGCAGGCACCTTGAACCCGAGACACATGCAGAGAGGCTGTACAGGGGGCATAGGTCCTGCTGTCCAAGGTAACGTGCCTGCTCTGCAGAACTTTCTCATGGGCCATCTGACCTACCCAAAGTCCTCTGTTCAGCCCCAGTCAAGTCCTCTAACTGCCACCTCACATAGGGCAGAGGACAATACCCAAGGTCAGTCCTCAGTCCTCTGCCCTTAGAAGTCAATGTTGAGATACAACTTGAATGTGATCCACACAGTCATTTTCAACTTTTTTTTCTCAGAAGCTCTCTATTGTGTTGTGCATATCTGCCTATTTTACCTCATGCCACTCCCTCCTTGGGCATTAGTCCTGATTTAAGTAAGTCCCACTGCCTGCACTACTCTATCACCTGGCTGCCAGGCCATGAGGTGAGAGAAGGCTGAGATGTGAATGCGTGGACTTGGCTCTCGGTGCTGACTGCGCTGTCCAGTGAGTCCCAACCACTTCTCAAGACAGGACAAGCAGAGACTGCTGCACTTGGGTGCTGCCCTGGAGACCTGGTGGAGCACCACTGTCACCAGAGGCAGGGCACACCAGCATGGGTGGTCACAGCTCCTCACCCACATTGCAGTTCTACATACTGGCTTTGTTCCTCCTTGGTCACCAAAGATCAGTTCAAAGAGACTTCTTACAGAAGGGTAAGTCAAAGGAGGGCAAGAATGTATTACCTTTGTAGGAACATACTTTCTGAATCCAGGAGAGTGGATTGACCTTCATCAGTGCATAGGGGATGCTGATCACATGCATCCTATTCATGACGCTCTAAGAGACAAAGAGATAAACCCACCAGGGTGAGCAGGATTAAGCCACACCAAAAAAGCAAAACTAGACCAACATACCCTCACACCTATATTCCATAGGCTTGGCTCACCAGTAGGTACAAATTCAGTCATTAGCAAAAACACTCACTGTTAACACTCCATGCCACAGACCAGCATCCCTTTTGAAGTCCAACACATTTGTTAATGTCTCAGCTGAAAGCAGACAAAGAAGGTTAAACCAGTAAGCAGCACTTCATAAACCCTGCACATTTTCTAGAGAAATTCTAAGATGAGTATATCACAAACATGTAAGAGTTTAAGAAAGCAGGAATAGCATTTCCAAACACCATGCACCAATTAATCGATAATCTTTGTTATCTACTGAAATTACTGGAAGTTTGTGATTTTAGGTTGAAATACAGGACAATCTGAGGCCACAGGGAATGTCATACACTGGAGAAACTTTATGATGTGTCACCACACACTTTACCATGGACACTCTTGCTGGTCAGTGTCACACCCACAGGCCCCACCACCCCCATCTGTCAAATCCAGAGGCTGTAGTCCTATATCTTTCCTTAGAGCAGTGGCTTGTGTCTCTTTCAGATAGCTTCTCTTCCCCCTCTGCTGCTTCCTCACCCAGAGTCAGTAGTTAACGCTCTACAGGGAGCTGCAAAGTCCTCTGTTCAGCCCCAGTCAAGTCCTCTAACTGCCACCTCACATAGGGCAGAGGACAATGCCCAAGGCTGTAGATAGACCCGGCTCCTCTCCAACAGCCACCAGCACCCCAGGTGGTCCCCAAGACAGACCCAGGGTAGACAGAGGGTCTGATTTGTGTGCCAGGAAGTGCTGCTGCATTCTGAATATCAATGGTACAATTCCCTCTCCTTGTCAGCTAAAGAATCCAAATTAAAGGTAACACCCATTATATAAGCACTGGAGCTGAGAGGCAAAGAACCCACAGAAGTTGATTTGATCCAACTTAAAAATTATTAAAACCCTTGAAGTATCTGAAGTCCTTTTCCAAATCTCCACAGAAGTCTAGTAATTCCACAAGGTACTACTTGCTTTTAAATACTCCTACTGTAGACATTTAAATATATTCCCAATTTTTTTTTTTTTTTTTTTGCGCAGCACCAGGGATTGAACTCACGACCTTGTGCTTGCCAGGCAGGCGCTTAGGCCGCTGAGCTAGATCCTCGGCCCTGGTGTTTTTTATATTCCCAATTTTACTTTCTAGTTTTGTTTAATTTTAGTATTATATGAAATTTAAGAAAGCTACCATCAATATAGTTTTACAGTTTGTAAAATTTCTTATACTGTACTCCATAAACATATAAAATTATCTATCACTATAAAACATTAATTTCAAACTATTTCAGTGAAATATCTGATGTTTAACAGTAAATTTGGAGCTGCCTATACTTTACCAAGAGACAATTAATCACCACAGATTCCACTGAAGGGTTTACATGCAGGAGAGCTTAAGCCAAGACCACCTTCACAGATAACAGAAAGGAAACATATCCCATGCAGCTTTCTGCCCCTTGTAATATAACACACACCACCCTTCAGTACTTCACAGGTTGAGCCAACCCGCTACATAAATACATCACTGGTTTGTAGGTTCATGCTCCCTAAAATCAATATGCACATGATTTGACTTAAGAGAGCCCCAGTGGGGCTGCCCAGGCTCAATTCGGACACCTTACACTCCTGAGCAGCATGAGCAGAGAGCCTGGCATGCCACAGCACAGCAGCATCCCTTGCAGCACGGCCAGACCAAAGGGCAAAGGCGACACCCAGGCTGGATGCCACAAGGGAACGACAGTATCCAGGGTGTGACTGAATACTTCAGAAACCTATGCAAGGCAGGAGGAGCTGCCACCCACCTGCGCCCTTACCTTCTGAGTATCCACACGCCTGGGTCAGTGCCCGGCACTGTGCCAGTACAGACGCATGGGACACCATGATACCCACTGTACTGCCTTCTTTGCTGGTCTTATACTGTAAGATTTCAAAGGGAAACAACATTATATGGTATTTCCAGAGACCATGGTGGGCAGAACGGAGGCTGAAAGAATTTTTAAAATGGCAGCTGTGGTTGTTTCTCCTTCACTGGCCACTGAAGCACTTCACACTCCAGTCCTGAGGTATCCAGGGCAGGTGCCCAAGAGTTCGTTGCACATGTTCCACCATTACTGTCTGCACTCCAGGGGCCCAGTTTGAGGAGAAGGAGGTCAGAATAAAATGTGAAAGGATCTGAGAACAGCAGTTCTACAAGGCACTATACATTTCTGGGGAAGAGTAAAAGTAAGAACTCTGCGTTAAAGAAAGAAGAAAAAAAGCAGCTATCTTCTTATAAAAAAGCCCAAGTTTATGGGGATATGTCTGTGTGCTGACTGAGGGGCGTCTTTACCTCAATATAGGCGGTCCCAGCCCGTGTGTCCTGGGCCACAGGGTGCCAGTCCTTGGGGGGCTTGGCCAGATGCTTCCCGTCAATCACAAGCCAGGCGAGGGGAGGCCAGCCTGTGACAGCAGACAGGGAACATGCATCACTGGCAGTCAGAAGGCTCTGCTCTCCACACTTGGAGCCTGTGTCCTACATGTAGCCACTAGCCTTGGGTAATTTAGGAACTCAAGTTTTAGTCTCCTTTCATTTTGATTTCTATAGGTACATCTGGCCAATGGTTACCACACTGGACAGCACAGGTAGAGGCATCGAACTAGATCCAGGGCCTTGAACAAGGTACCACTTTTGAAGAAGATCTGTCAGTACTTTACTGTTTCATTTCTGGACTGCTATGCCTAGAGGGTGCAGGTTAACAGAAGCCAAAGCCCTGACTCCTTGGTGTCCCTGAGAGCCATACCTTTGAAAGTCGCCACCTCTCCTGTCTGTGCCTTGGGCAGGCCCTTCTGACAAGCATCTGTGGTGAGGGCCAGGGCGACTCCACAGCTGCCCAGCAGAAATCCGACCTGCTGGCTGCCTGCATCCTGCAGAAACAGCAACCGCAGACAAATGGGAGGCTGGAAAGAGTCACAGCCCGGCCACCAGTGCTCCATGCTCTTTCCTTTGCCAGCCTACTACTGGTATATTACTATATTTTCATGGAAACAGTTTATAAACTATGACAGTTAAGTTTAAAAGATATTTTTATTTTTACAATGAAATACGAAGTTCTAGATAATGGGCTAATTTTTTGAAGTTTATTCTTATAAATAACATTTATAAGCATTTTAATAAACTCTAAAAATAATGCCATTGAAATTTCTACTGAGTTATGTCTGAAATTTCCAAATCAATCAGGGGAGCCCTAAAGCAACAACAGTAACATTTCCACACAGAAACACCTCTCCTTTCACTCAAGCTTTCCTCTGTCCATGTCCCTCACCCAAATTCTCATTTTCTGCATGTAAGTTTTACAAATCTCTAGTTTCTTCTCTAAGAAACAATGCATTCAAACACCAGTTTTATTTGTGGGACTCTTAAACATTGGTTGTTCAAAAAGTGTTTACTTTAACACTCTGAACACGGGGACAGGATGATAGAAAACTCTACTTCTAAAATGATATGGTTCAATAATCGATTACTGATATCTATCTAAAATGACATGGCTACTTAGAACAGAAGCAAATCCTCCATATTAATAATTTATCAGCAATAAAACTGCCTTCTATCATAAGTGAATAGAAATGCACAAGAATTTCCATTCAGCTTATTCAAAACTATCAACCATCATATGGTTTTGAGTAAATGTTTAACAAAATCTCGTTGAATCACAAATTCCGATCACAGAAAGGAAAAATGCCCATCATTTCTGTTGGAAAATTCAAATTGGTGACAGGACAGTTGTACCTAACCTGAGTGTTCCTGGATCTCTGCCAGCAAGAAGTCTGTAGACAAACTACATCCAAGTGCTCTCTGGCATCCTAGCTGGCCTGCCTGCCACTAGTAATCTCAGAGCAGCCACTGGCTGCTGGTCCCCACCTCAGAGTGAAGGAGAAGGGGGCACCGCAGCCTGGAGTATCAAGTTCAGAATAGAACTGCAGGAGACTGAGCCTCAGTTCTGGCCCAGGTTCGCTACCTTTCTCGTTAACGGCACTTCTATGGGGACAGGAACCAGCTCTGCCAGGAGACATCCATAAAATGCAACCATGAACATCACGGGATCACTATTTGGAAACACAAGTGCCACCTGCAACAGTACACAAAAAGTCATAAAATCTACTGCAGAACAACTGAATCTTTTCAAACTTGTAAAATCTCTGTTGACCAAGTGGAACTTGGACATTTCACTTTTTTTATTATTATTTTCCAAACTTAAGAAAATCTAATCTTGGAATTGATTCTTGGTCCTTAACCTATGCTGGCCAGAGAAGCAGATCCAGTTCCTAACCATACTGCAAGTCGTGTATCATCAGTTAGCCCAGCTGAAACAGCCCCTTTAACTAATGTAAAAATGGACAAGGAATCAAATTATATCTAAAATAATAGCTTACAGAAAAAACAATCCTACACCCAAGGTCTAGCTGAACAGATCTGCACTCATGATTTAAGTGCACATGCAGGGAGTAGTGGGCAGGGCAGACCTCAGTCAGATACCTCCAGCTCCCCCCACCAAAGTTCTCCATCCTCCCACTAGGCTCCATGCTGCTACTGTGTAAATTATCAGTTCTACTTTATTTTATTTCAGTTTGTATCAAAAATTTCAAAAATACAGAGTTTAAAATGAAAAACAATAGCCACATGCCCCACCCTTTCCCACTCTCCAAAACAACCACTTTTAAAATGTTTTGGATCTAGACCTTTTGTTGTTTATTCTCATATTTTAAGTATGTTTGCAATGCTATATTTCATTTTATAAAATACTGACATACCTACTTTACTTCCTTTTAGCAGATGAATATCTACCCTCCTGCAATCTTCCCTTTCCTGTACCCATCATCCCAATTTTCATTTTTTATAATATCTGGTCAAATCTAAAGCCATTTATAGAACTCTTAAATATTGTAGTAATAATTGTGTTTGAAATCATAACTAGTAAGTCAGAAAGTGCTTAACTGAGGAGGCTTAACATAGGGGCCTTGGAGAAGGCAAAATGTGGGTAATTGTAGAGTTCTAGCATGTCATAAAGCAGAATTCAATTTGTATCTGTTCTTGGGTCTACGAAGTGAGTTTCTAACAAGTTCAACTGTTGAAAAGGAAAGGTCATCCTTCAAAAGTTTGTTTACTATATTTAATAGTGGTTGGCCCAGAAATATGACCTAAAACCTTGAGACTAGATGTTTGGTATGGAAAAGAATATTTTAGAGAATTTGTTAAAAAGAAGAATATTTATTCACTTTTATGAAGTAATTAACATAGGAGCTTGAATTTCCCACCAATCTCTGATTAACTCACTGTGACTGTGTGAATCTTTTCATAATTAACTACATGATTCTCTTTCAAGTCAAGAAAGTATCTGAAGTCTTCATCCTTGCAAGAACATTTTCCAAGAAAAACAAATGTGACTCTTAGATTCATGCTGAAGCACATAAATCAGGGATTCCTACAGGCTTATTCTAAAGCAGAACATAAAACCTTATCTATAAGCACAGCTTACTAGAAATCATCATTCTCACATGGTTTATATTTTTCAGCCAAGTATACATCTTTCTGATGATAACAGCCACTGCTATTTTTACTTGCTTTGCTTTTTCTACATATGCTGGCCAACTTACTCTAAAATGCTCCAACACATATGTCAAATGCTTATCAACATTATGTTCCAAATAACCAGTCAGCTGTGCGCTGCCAACCACTTCACCCCCATGTAAGACCCCAGTCCTCTTGGTCCTGCCTAGCTGCTCTGGGACTAACAGAGTCATTCTAGGACCTCCATGTGGCTCTCTCATTTGAACCCACTCATTCATTTTGAAGTACTAGGAACCTGCCAGAAAAGAATGCCGGCAAGCCAAGTTATTTTGAGTCCTGCATGTCTGAAAATGATTACACCATCCTTACATTTGTTGAATGTCTGGGAATAGAACTGTGGGCTAAAAGTCATATTCCTTCTGGATTTCAATCATTATTTCATTTGGTTTTAACTTTACCACTCACAAGTCCCAAAGCCACTGTGACTAATGATTCTTTATATGTGCTGGACCCTCAAATCTGCCCCAAAGCTATGTGATTCTTCTCTGTATCCCTGGTGCTGCTCAGCACTGCAGTTATGTGCTGTGGAGCGAGTCTGCTGTATTCACTCAGCATGTTAATGCTCTCCAGGTCTAGGATCTCATTCTATATTGCTACTGCCATTTAAGGTGTTCTCCTTTCTTGTCCTCCTTTCTCTTTCTGAACTCCTAGTTATCAGTCTGGCACTGGGCCTTCTTGATCAAGTCTTTAATTTGGTACCATTCTTCCTTTCAGCTTCCACTGCTTGGTCTTTCCTATTCACATCCTTTTCTTGATTTATGGAGTAGCATCTTCATCTCAGATCTCCAGGGACACTAATGTTTAGAAAATTTGTTTTCTGCATCTAATTTTTCTCCTCCCTTCCTTTCTCTTTCACTCTCCCTCTCCCTCTTTCTTCACTTTCTTTCTTCCCTCTGGAATGTGCTTGGTCATAGCTCATATTAAAGGGTGAAACCCTGAAAGAGTTTCTCAGAACTGTCTGTCAGCTTGTTAACCTGCTGTTTCTGTGCTGGGCTACTTTGTCACCAGGCAGTCTCACTGGTTTGTTCGTTAGTTTTTACCACATTCTCCTGCTTTCCAGCAACCCTGAAATGTCAAGGCTGTTTGGCTTGCTTATAGCAGTGCATCCAGACAGCAGCACCTTCTACAGTGGCAGAAATGCTCTAACCTCCAAAGTGTCAAACACAGCAGCCACTCGCCAAACATGGCTGCTAAGCCCTTCACATGTGGCTTGTGTGACTAAGGGGCTAAATTTTTAGTTTTATTTGATTTTGATTAATTTAAGTAGCCCCATGTGACTACTACCAACCATACAAGGCAGTGTAGGATATGAAATCAGCTTCTAGTTCCTTTTGCTTCTGTTTTGGCAGAAAGACAAGGGGATATTGCCTAACTACCTGAGATAGGAAAGGAGACAAATATAAAGCATGTAGAATTTCAAAGTAAGAACGATAATAACTCATGAAATTTATTATGTGGAAACATAAAACTTACTAATACCGACATACATGAAGTCAAATAGAAAAGAATTTGGAAAATTAGACGATGGATAATAAGGGACAATAAGAATGATAATTTTACTCTACATCACAAACTTTTTCCATGTTTAATATTTTTTCATTGCTGACTTCAAATTCCTTGCATTAATGCTATAACCCTAACCACCAGATAGAATTGGTTTCAGTAAAATAGGTCTTTTGGTCTGTGTTTTGTTCACTCTGATAAAGCCACATTCTGGGTACTCACTCTGTCTCCAGGCGTAAGTAGTGGTTCACTCTTACTGGTTAGTTTGTTAAGAAGAGTATAAGCCAGTTTTAAACTCCGACTCCAAAGTTTGCCTAAAATGAAGTAAAAATACTAAGCAATATAAAATTTAAGAAACTATTAGTTAATGTTTTAATGCTGCAATCGTCATACTCCATAGCACACTACTAACCTATACTAGAAATTTAGACAGTTTCCAACTGATAACTGTTCTGCACAACACCATAATGAACATCATTGTTTTCTCTTAAAAATAGATATTTTTAAATATAAAATTAAAACAGGATTTTATTATGGAAACTTAGAGTATAAGAAAGTCAGCAAATAAAGTGATAGCGTACACGTATGTACTGTATATCTATGTGTAATTTTCAAGAAATGGAATCATAGTCATCCTGCCTTTTTCAATTGACACTGCACTGTGCAACCACTCTCATGACATTAAATACCCCTCCAACACATCACTGATAGGAGTAGCATGTATGTACTCAATCTTCTTGCAATCCACGATATAGCCCTATTTCCCCCTCTGTGGTTTGCTCAGGAGAGCTGATAATTGTGTTTGTGGCCTCAAACCTGGCCCCGTGGCCAAGGACCACATTGTCCTCTGGGTGAGCAGGCTCCATGTTCAGCATCCAGTCCTGCTGAGTTCCCAACAACACAAAGCTGGGCTGAAGATGATAGGAGGCAAGACAATGGAGAAGTGAGGAGGCCTGGAGGTGTCTGGGAAGATGGACAGAGGCAGGGGTGATAATGGGATAAAAGGATGGAGCCCTCAAATCTACTCCTAACACCTGAAGTAGCCTCAACCTCACCCTGATGTAACGCAAGTGTCAAACTGAGTGAATGCTCAAATTCCATTGTAGATAATATTAAACTAGGTGCCACACTGTGATGTGCCTGAACTATGGGACCTGAAAAAATTTTCAACTCAAATACAGTATTGCGTTAGCTTACTTCTAAGGGTCAACTCAAAATGTCAATAATTAAAATATATAAAGCTTTCCAAACTGAATCCAGCTATATGTGAAAGTAATGCATTGTGAACAAGTCAGTTTTACCCCAAAAATACAAAAAAACTTAAGGAAAACTCACATACCTTGTCTCAGTCACAGAACCAAGATGAAAAATAAAATAACTATCTCAATAAATGAAAGGAATGAATAATCATTCATAATTTTAAATGATTTTTAAAACCCTTCTTAAACTAGAAATAAAAAGCAGCAGTTCTGGAGTCCTCTTTGGTAAATGTCTTTACGAGGTATGATTTAAAAAGTATGGTAAATGCTGCAACTGAGCGCCATCCAATGAAAAAGCTAGCTTCTGAAAACATGATGCTGTGCCCTCGTACCCCTTATTCACCAAGAATAAGGCATCATGCAACTTTTGGCTCTCCCCTAAAGTCATAATGACCATGAAAGGGAAATGTTTTGAATCAATTCAGGACATCAAGGCAGCCACAACAGTAAAACCAAGGACACTCACAAATCAAACCCAGTATCAGTAGATAAGCCATTTGGCTATCATATAGTAGAACAATAAATAAACATTTTAATGATACCATTACAATTGCATTAACATATACACACTAAATACCTAAACCTAAGTGTCACAAGAAATATGCAAAGTCTCATAGATAACTATAAAGCATTATTGAGACAAAAGACTAAATAATGTAATGCTCGAACAGATTCAAAACAATGTTCATTGAAATCTCAGCAGGTAGGATGAGACACTTGACAAGCAAATTCTAAAACTAGCCCTGAGATATGCAGGGCAAAACAGCTAAAAGGCTCTGGAAAAAGATAAGAAGGGAAGACTATGAAGTTGAGATTGCAAGCAATGGGTATCATGAACGGCTGTCAGGAAAGCTTGGTCTGCAGACAAGGGTGGCCAGTCAGTCGACAGGTAAAAGGACAACTGCATGGGCACCCGTGCTAACCAGGCACACTTGTGACACCAGCACTCTGGGAAGCTGAAGCAGGAGGATTGCAAGTTGAAGCCCAGACTGGGAAACTTAGAGACCCCATCTCAAAAAAATTTTTTTTCCTCTTTAAAAATAGCATTTGTATTAAAAGTCTTAAAATGAAGAGACAATGATTAAAAGAGTGGAATTAAACATTACAATTAGAATTCTCTTGATATATTGCAATGGTGACATTTTGCTCTTTGCTTCTGGAGGAACACCCTTTGAGAGATAACCAAAACATTTAAAAAGTAACATAAAAGGGGAAGTAAATACCTGAAATTTGAACAAAATGAAAGCAAACAAAAAAAAATTAAAAAACAAACAAACCCCAAAACACTGCAAAACATGGACATTTTAAAATGCTGAAAATGATAAATTCACTGCACAACAGGCCCTATTGTCCTGGCTCCTTCAGGAAGATCACTGAAAGGAAACTGGGTAGTGGTATGGGGGACAGCAGATTCTAGGAGACGGTGGGAAGTTCACAGGGTGGCATCGGCTGGAACAGCCGAGTTTTGAAGGCACTCTGCAGACACAGGGGTACTGGGGGCTCTGAATCACATTTACAGAGTCTTTGTATTGTATTTTTAAAAGTTAATCTTTAAAATTCTGTTACTACCAACCAAAAGAAAAAAAAAAGCTAAACTTAAAAACATACACACACACACAACAGTACACACAGAATTGCGCAGCTCTGTAACATTATTTTTCACAGTTGATTAAAAAAAATACTACCATTTTCCTCCAGACTCCCCTTTGACACAGTAGGTAAACAAAATAGATTTTCTTCCACAAATAACAGCAGACACTTCCTGGCACCCCACACTGTATTGGCATCAGTGTTAAACAGTCCCAGTTCAGATGTGCAATACTGCAGATTGGATACACTGTAACAAGAATCTAGCTTTGCATAGACAGCCTCAGAATCGGAGTCAGTCACAGGGTCACCCTTCCAAGCCGGTAGAAAAGAAACCCAATTTTAATTTTTAGCTACTCCTAGAAAATAAGGAAAAAAACAAAAGTTTCTTCTCCTCCTCCTGCTCCTTCATATGGTTTTCCCGGGCTTCCTTCCATGTTTTTAAAACTTAGAAATACAAAACAGTTCTTGACAACAAAAGATGGAGGATTTCCCCGTTCCACCTTGTTCCTTCCACTTCCCCCACCTCCCCAATCCCCGCTTTTTCCAAGTTGAAACTTGCTTGCCGAGTGTCAAGCTGTCAATACAACCCCCGACAGCTAAATGGGGAAATACACATCAACCAAAACTCAATGAGAAATGTACATGTGGCAAAGAGCCAAAATTCCACCAGGGTCTCAGATGGTGAGGACTGGTCAACCCTCTCAGACAAGGGGTGAAGGAGGCAGGGGGTGCTGGCCGCGGAAGCCAGTAGGGCTCCCGGGATACTCCGACCCATGCAAAGTCGTCTCCAATCTCAAAGCAAGAACAGAAACCACATTTAGAGTCGGATGCGTTTGGTTTTTGTGCCCAGATAGTGGCCAGCACTTAGCGGACGCGGGCGCCTCAGAGGTTGACGGCAGGCCGAGCAGCAGCCCTCGTTGCTGTTGGGCTGCGCCGCGTAGTTCACCTGTTGCACAATCTCGGCGAACAGCTCATCCACCGCGTCTTTATTTTGGCCGATGTCTCCATGAAGGGGCAGCTCCAGGTTCACCTTGTTCCCCACCAGGATCATGGGCACGGGCTCGGATCGCTTGACACGGATGATCTGGTCCCGCATGGGCTTGATATCCCGAAAGCTCTGCTGGTTCAGAAGGCTGTAGACAGAAGAAGTCCTGGCTGCTCTTGATGTACAGGTCCCGCATGGAGGCAGACTGCTCGGTGCCCGCCGTGTCCAGGATCTCCAGTACCGAGGGAGAGCAATCCACCTCGATCTCCTTGTGGTAGAAGTCCTCGATGGTCGGGTCGC
>RJWT010024756.1:0-16372 GCA_004365215.1 Cuniculus paca | reverse complement strand
TCAATTCTATTCTAAGGCAGAGGAGAAGCTTGTGATGCTTCTAATGGGTCTCCAGAATTACTTTTCCTTTTTTATGAAAGCAATGTAGATCTTCTATATCTTCCATCTTCAAAGAACTCCTAGCAAAATCATGTAGTATATTTATCTTGCCACTGCAACTTACATTCTGAATAATTTTCTCTTTATTGTGCTCATTTGAAGTGACACAATGAATGGTTTTGACTCAGACATTCTGTAGCAAATGTGTGCTATCTTTATAAAAAAATTTTTGCAACTTTAATATCTTCTGTTGATTATGAAACAGTAAAAACTTAGTGGTGTTTTCCTGGAAATACAAGAATTACTAATATTATTGTATCCTGTAGCAAATATCAACAAAAAATTCACATTAATTGTATGATTACAATATTATGACATAAAAAGCATATAAGTCATACTGATAAGCTAATTGGGATTCTTCACTGAATTGCTCAGAAAACATATAGAAAAGAAATGAAAAAAGTGGAAGAACTATAGGAACTGAAGATAGAAACAGAGATGCCATACAACAGTTAAGTGTTTCGACTGAGAAACCTGATTTCTAAAGGAAAATTATAAAAATACAGCTGTGAATTTGCTAGATTGAAAATAATATCTAAAAAACTGAAAGTTGCACCGCATTCAGGAGCAAAATTAATAAATTCCAAATGACACAAGTCACTTTCTATTAAGTTTTTTGTTAATTTGTGTCTGTAAAATAGTGATAATGAAATTCCCCTGAAGGATGATTATTTTTAAATCTTTGTGTGTGCCAAGTCTAGTTGCATCTCTGAAACGTATACTGGTTGGCATTGTCAGCTAGATCTCAATAAAGCCCAGGTGGTGGTGGAAAATTGCTCAAGGGGAGCAGAAATAGTAGTGATCTTAAACTTACGTGCAATGTATTATTTTAGTCTGCTACAGCTGCTCTAACAAATTACCAAAGAATAGGTATCTTATAAACAAAAAATCAAGTTTTCAGAGTTTTGGAGATTGGAAATTCCAAGACCGAGGTGCTAGCAGATGAGGGTTCAGGGTGCACGCATCCTCACAGTCTGCTGTCTGTGTCCTGTAAGCTTACATGGTTACAGGGCAAGAGGTCTCTTTGCAGGCTTTCTGATAAAAGAAGGAGTCCCATTCATGAAAGCTCTGTGCTCCATGACCTCATCACCTCACTGAAACTCTACCTCTCGTTAATGCTGGAATTTCATTATGAAGTGTGGGGAAGCACAAACATTCACACTATGTGACATGTAAATGCTACTTTAATCAATTAAGTGATTTTTTAGGCAAGTTTCAGGACTGCTTAGAAGTTTAAGGAAAATGCACCATGATACACGTGTTGCTGTGAACACTGTTATTGTCCCCCGCACTAACCCAAGCAAGGAACACCCAGAGCCAGGTTCGTTTTCATTGGGAATTTATAGCCACCAGAACTACCTGTAGTACCACTGAGAATCTGTATTCTGCTCTTCATACCCACATAAATAGACATTCTAAAGAGCTTATTTTATCACATTTCTCACTTATGAATTAAATTCTTACGTAGGTGATCTAATCGGGAAATTAAATTATGCACACGTGCCTTAAATATAAAGGATAATGGACTTTACCATGTAGGACTTAGCATGCCGAGTGTGTCCAAAAATCAAAAAGGCTCTTTGATAGAGAGACTAGAAATACAGAAAATACCCAGGACATTAGCAACAACAACAACAACAACAAACAAAATAATACTTGGAAGCAAACTGACACCAGGCAACTACCAAGAACTCATTAAAGAAAATTTATAAACGGAGCCATATCAACATTAACATCACTAACATGTTGACATTAAAATCTGAAGAACTGGCAAGTCACAGGTACCTATTTTCAAAACCCACATTTTGGTTCACTCTCTAATTTAGGTATCTGGAAAGTTCTGTCTTAACACAAATCGTACAACTAGAATATGCTGGACTGGACCTGTCTTCAAACAGTCTTCTTTATCTGGTATTGTGTTTCCAAAATTTTCTGGGAATTAGGAAAAATATGACTTATATCCTTTCTTTCAATCCATAATTTAGAGTGAGTTTATTTTCATGATAAGCAACATCTGAAAACAATAATAAATCTTCCATTTCTCAATAAGGGTGATCGAATCATTGATTTGTTTGAGAAATAGTATTATGAAATTATTGAACAAGAGGTTCAGGTGCTAGAATTACTGTAGAAGTATTTCTTCATTCCAGAAATGCAGCAGTGCATAGAACAACATAATTACCTTTTGCATTTCCAAAAATCTTTAGTAATTATTTTCTCACCTTTTAAGCTCTTATTGAGTATGTAATTATTGGATTAAAAATATGTGAAATGGCAGCAACGCATGGCAAATATTTTTAGTTACAGTAAGTTCTGCCACTCATCTACCACTTTAAAGGAGCAATACCTACCTGCAATAGCCATTTTGCAAATGAAAAACATTAATAGGCGTTCTTAAGTTTAATCTTATTATTCTCTAAAAGAAAATAAAGTAATTTTGAAAATGATATACATATATCCAAATTCTCAACTTATAACACATAAAAAATTCTAATACCCCTGGTAGTTGGTTGGATGTGGTCATTATGTTTTAGTTGTTATCCAAAAAACACTAAATTAATGTAATTTAAACGTATGGAAGAGGACAAGGTTAAAATAAAATGTTTGTAATAGCTATTTCATTGTAGGAAAATTGTTTCTTTTTTTGTATGCATGCATATCTCACTATCATTAATCTCAACTTCTATGTATTTATGTAATGATAATAGTGAATATTCTATGGTCTATCATGTCATCAGTATAAATGTTTACTGAATAAACCAAATAAAACCTTACTGACCTCTTGCACAGGAATGTACAATAATTGCAGTGACATGTGTTTCTTTTATAAAAGTGAAAACTTTCAAAACATGTGGCTCCTGCTGATTGCTGGAGTTTAAAACACAGATTTCATAACTAGAGTATGTAGGCATTGCTTATGTGAGTTTATGATTCTCAAAAAATATTAACCCTGAAAGAGAAATGGAATTCCATTAAGTGAAAAGTGTAACAATGCAGAGAAGTTGTATAGTAAAAGCAAATATGAATTTGAATGCTAAAATATTGAAATTTGTAGTCACATAAGTAGTCTTTTAAGAAATATGTAAATATAATTGTAATGAGAAATAATTAATTAACAATATTAAACCACAACTTTTAATATTAAAATAGTAGTTACCATGTGAATAGAAAGACTAGTCACCCAGCAAATTGACAACAGCTTATGCTAGGAATGAGCTTATGGGAAGGTATTCGCAGTCTCTTTGTATAAAGAAATTGAAGCCAGGCCTGGTGGTGCACGCCTGTAATCCCAGCACTCGGGAGGCTGAGACAGGAGGATTGTTGTGAGTTCAAGACCAGCCTGGGCTACAAAGTGAGCTCAAGGCCAGCCTGAACTACATAGTGAGGCCCTGTCTCAAAAAGACAAGGGCTGGGAATCGCTCAGTGGCCTAAGCACCTGCCCGGCAAGTATGAGGTCATGAGTTCAATTGCCGGTGCCACAAAAAAAAAAAAAAGAAAAGAAAAATTGATGCTGACTTAACCAATAAAATAAATTGAGGTACATTAGAAATATTAAAATGTGTCTGACTTCAAATGCTTTTTGGTTCCATGATATTTTGTAAGTATCAGTATCACCAACATTTTATTCATCTGTCATTTTAAAATGCCAATTCTTCAACTAAAATGCCATGCTTTAATTGAAGAAGCAAGTATCTGAAGTTTCTAAACTCCAAAATATTTCAACAATTCACACATAAACCCCTGTGTAATGGACTACTACGCACCCTGGCTCTGTATCTCCTATCTCTGTAAATATACCTGTGTGCCTTCAGTTCTTCATATTTAAAGTAGAAATTAATTATCAATAAGAAATGAGAAAATTAAATCATTTAATGTAACTCAAGAGTTAAAAACCTCAGCTGGGGAGCTCAGCGGCACAGTATCTGCCTGACAAGTAGAAGGTGGTGAGTGCAATTTCCCATATCACCACCCACCCACCCAAAAAATTTATAAAACTGTCTGGTCCAAGAGAGGTCCTTGGTTCAGATGTCTTAGTCACTTATTATTATGAAACTAAATGTTACTGTCACCTGTCTTATATTTGGTGGTCTTTTTGTGTGGAACCACTGTATTATGTCAAATCACATAACAGATCAAACTATGTCAGGCACCATACTTTTATGTAGTTGTCAATAAAAGAGTTAAATCAGTGAAATCTATTTGCTTTGTGACATTAACTACAATTATTTGCATAGCATTTTAGAATTTTCATTGACACATTATGCCTTTATAAGTAGATACTGTGAAATGTTTATATTCATGTCATTTATAAAACTAAAAAAAATCTAGGTACCTAAGTCTTTTGCTATTATCACAGGTTATATCACACAGACCATTCTTTTTTTTTTTTTTTTTTTTTTTTGTGGCACCGGGGATTGAACTCACAACCTTGCGCTTGCTAGGCAGGCGCTTAGGCCGCTGAGCTAGATCCCCAGCCCTTGTGTTTTTGAGACAGAGTCTCACTATGTCGTTCAGGCTGGCCTTGAGCTCACTTTGTAGCCCAGGCTGGTCTCGAACTCACAATGATCCGCCTGTCTCAACCTCCCGAGTGCTGGGATTACAGGTGTGAGCCACCATGCCCGGCTACACAGACCATTCTTTCCATGTTTTCTATCCCCCAAAATAAAAGGTACTGCCAAAAACCCTGTAGATAGATGATTAGTATATATATCTGTTACATTACAATATTAATTACAATATTGAACTGTTTTCTGTCATAGTTTGAATCTAAATGCAATGGATTATTAAAGTGTACATTTTACACGCATGTGTTAGATCACACTCATGGTTTTAACACTAAGGATCTAAACTATCAGAAAACCATGACTGCATGCTCTGCACATCTGTAATTTGCACCGTAGAGTTCTACTTGAATTTACTACCACTGCTACCACAGGACACTTCCAAAGCTAGGACTTTAATTAATCTCTGTCCCTTTTGAGAGATTAATGAGAGAGGGAGTGGACCTCTTCATAGAAAATATTCCTTCACAATCTTCAAAATGTGATTATGCTCAAGAAAATTATGTTCAACAAATATGACAAATTAAAGAATGAGATGGCTCTGGCTACCAAATTCCTGGTTCTGTAACATAATTTTAATTTCCACAACTCAGACCATGTAACTTAATTTCAATATTTCTCAGAATTTTCCTGTGTGACTGTCAGTAAGTGTATCAGGGAAACACATGCAAGTAGGGAAGTCCTGGTCTGAAATACTTATATCCATTTTTAAATATAATTGCTGATATTGCTTAGCAGCACCTCATGTCTAATTTTACAATTTGTATGATTTCTTCCACCACTCCTTTTGTAGACTTAATTACACTATAAAAACAGCAAAATTTGGGATAGTTATTTAGTATTTTAAATAAAATGTTTTTCCGTTCTATATTCATTGATCACAATTTTGAAAATTTAGTTTCTCCAAGATTTTCTTTCAAATAGGTAAATAAGTTTGTATCAAACTGATTTTTCTTGCATGTCTATAAAATTAGAATATATAGGGAACTTGAGAGTAAAAATTTCTTTGTTATATTCTATGAAAAGCAAGAAGCAAATCAAAAGAGGAAGGAAGTTGCTATGTATAAAAATAAGTAGATTAAATAAAGTTTGTTAGTGATTATAAATTTCAAAATAGCTAATTTTATTGATCACAATATATTGATACATTAAGAAGACATTTTTCAGGAGGGAAAGAGAAAAATGGTTTTCTAATTCTCCACAGAGCTTAGCTGTGAACATTTCAATAATTGTTCAACATTGAGATTAAAATTTATAGTTTGTCATTATTTTTAGGCAAAATATTTAAGAAGTAGTTTAAAAGGTAATTCATTAATTAAAAATTGGAGAAACTCTAAGCTTATACATAAATAATAAAAAAATTTCCAAAATATATAGTTAGTTTTTATCAAGATATAGAGACATATTATTCAGTTGTACTCATTCTATAATATTAATTAGGTTTGATATCCTAAATTAGGAATTTAGAAAATAGTTTCATTAAAGCAATATAAAAACCTACACTTTTTGTTATTTATTCAGAATTAATCTGGAAAATGCTGGAACAAAGCAACATATTTTTTCTTTTTCTTTTTTTTTTTGATAAATAGCTTAGTGTAGGCCTCAGCAAAAAGATACCAAATTTTAAAATTTATTATTGTCAATAGTCTGCATGACCTTTACTTTAACTGCATCTTGCCTGTCAGTAATAATCCAAGGCTGTACCTTCAATGATAAAATGAAAGACTTTGCATATTGAATCTCTGGGTCTCCTTGAAAGTGTTCTGCTATCACAGTCATTTATTCCCATTGTCAGAGCAAGGTCCATTATGAAAGCCCATTCGTCTTTACTTGAAGATGAAGAGTGGAGAAACTCCACTTCTGCTCTGAGTCAGTGCTAACTACTCAGCCTTCAGCTACACGGAGGTTCTGAGCTGCCGCGGTCCGATTCTCCCCTCCGCACTCCTGCTCTCCGTCTTTTATTCTGGGGATTGGCCCTCTAAGAGCTGTCTTTACCTTCCTTATACACAATTTCTGAGCCTCGTAAAATAACATTTTATCTTGAACTGAGACTTTCACTTGAACTGTTTTTGTCCTTTTTTTTTCTTTCCCAGTTTAAACTGATCAGCTAAACTACTAGTTCAATTTAGGGAAAGAAAAAAAAAATTCCTGTTTTGTATATGTAAGATACTAATAGAATCATGACAATAATTCATTAAACATGTCTAATTAATCCCTTTCATTTTGAAATATATACAACTTTCTACACTTATGTGTACATATATAATAAAAACTTAAAATTCTTATTTAGTAGTTAGTCCAAAAACAAAACTGTCTGAATATTGAATTGGACTAATCACTATAGATTACAGATAATATCGGAAATACACACAAAATGAAGATAGATAGTAAATGCTGGTATGTAAATGCTAATATGCAAATATTATTAAGTAGTGGTTGTGTCCCAAACTCCAATTCTGATAAATATGATAATACTTTCAGTCCAAGAACTTAATTTTAGCCACCGTACTCCCTCTTTGAAAAATACCTTCAAGCTTAGATTTTAGTATGAGGCTTTTAGTGGTGGCATAGGGAAGAAGAGAATGAAAAAGCTTTAGTTCGCCATCATACTTGAACCTTCCCAATCTGGACCACCAACACACAGAAGAGCGTGGAAGAGAAAAAAGAGATGCCCAGCCCTTCAGAAGAGGAAAAGGCCCTTAGGGTGCTTCCTATGGCTATTGTAACAAATTATCGAAAAGTGGTGTCTTTAAATAGCAGAATTTATTCTCTTGGCACACCAGAGCAAGGGTCTCCAGCTCCTGGGCCATGGACAGGCCCCATTCTTGGTCTGTAGCCTGTTAAGAACCCAGCCGTGCAGCAGGAGCTCTAGGCAAGCCAGGGAAGCTGCCTCAATTTAGAGCTGCTCCCCATCTCATGTTTAATGCCTGGCTCTGCCTCTTGTCAGGTCCAGAGCAGCATTAGATTCACATAGGAGCTCTAACTGTACTGGAAATTGCACACACTAGGAAACTAACCTGTATTGCCCTTACGCAAATCTAATGCAACAGTAATGGAAATAAATGGCACAATACACGTAACACACATGAATCATCCAGAAAACACCTCTTCCACTCCATACTGATGAACTTTAAGGCTACCAGCACTTCTTGTCAACTCTGGACATACTTTGTCCCTTGTCAGTACCATCAGTACCATTGGCTTCACAGCCCTTTCTCCTCTGTATGTGTCTAATCGCACTCTACTCTGCTTCATAAAGACACATATGATGGCCTTTAGGACCCATCCTGTTATGTACAATGACCTCAAGAACATTGATCACGTTCGTGAAAACATTTCTTTCCCAAATAAGGAGAGCATATTTACAGTTTCTCAACGTATTATAAACTGTTTGCAACTCTTGGCCTGAAAGCTAAAAGTAAAAGTCACTTCTAAACTATCACCATTTTACATGGAAGCAATTATGGCAAAGATATATGCATATGTTTTGTGTCAAATATATTCAATTTTGAGAGAAGAAAAGAATCCTTGAAAACTACTGACAATATGCTTATGTTACAATCAAATAATTATTGAGTTATATCCAAAGTACTAAATAACTTAGTGATATAGTTATTTTTGGGGACAATTTCTGAAAGACTCGTTTTTAAATACAAACATTTTGAGTTGTTTCTAATTGTTGCAAAATAAGAACTGAGAAAACTACTATTACTTCACTTACTTTATTAAATTATTAAAATGCTTAATATTTTATATAAAAGCATTATCAAAACAAACAGAAGTAGGACATGATGCTTTTAATATACCTGCCTCACTAGTGTAACAGTGTCAGAAGTGGATCCCAGGTAGATTTTTTGAGTGACTAATGATGGTTGAATTGATTCTTGACAAAGAGAGCACTTGCATTCATTTTCCATATGTAAGGACAAACCTCTTAAAATGTAGAATAATTTAATTAACTGGCAGCCCTTGGTTGTACCTTTGAAAAAGTGTTTTCTGTAATGCCTTTATATTTCTGTAAAGAGCTGAACTAACTTACTTAGATGCAAAAATCGGCAAAGAGAGCTCATCTGCTAAAATGCAAACTAGGGATGCTTTTCTATAGCTATTCTTGGGCACACTCAAATCAAGCTTTTTGAGTCCTACATTGGCTGCCTCGAACAACCCCTTATTTACATAAACTCTGGGCTTTTGCAGTCATCTTCATTGTGCAGTGTAGTTTTTCTGCATGCATTCTGATTAGGTTTGTGCAAAAATGCATAAATTTCTCATCCAATCAAAGGCTAACCTGGGGGAAACTGGCAGGGAGTGGGTAGAAGAGTAGGAGATTACTAAATTGCCAATTCCTTTTTAACTCCAATAGTCATTTGGATGAAATGAACCAGACATTAAAGAGGGCAGCAGTATTGGTCTAAATATAAATAGAAAAGACCACCTTGGACTTGTAGAAAGATACTGCAACAAGAAACATGCAAAGAATCATTAGAAACAGAGATAGAAAATGAATATGGGTGTTTTTTCAGAATAAAAAATTCAAAAGTACTCAGGAATATGTATTCTGTGATACCAGATTTCTTGATATTTATGTTTTCATTCATTATTAAACATCACCACTCTAAATAGCAAATTTATTATAATTTGTTTAGTGAATTTCTATCAAATTTATATTGGAGAAATGTGGTAAAATATAGGTTTTTTTAGATCACTTATTTTAGTAATCATGGTATATGTTGGATAGCACATGGTTATCATGCACACTGTAGAGAAAAGTAAACACATCCATGCATTTCTCTGAATTGTATTTGAAATAAATATGGATACTTAAGGTATTTCAAACCACAGAATATAAAAAAGAGTGGTTATATTATACAAAATGCAGTGAAGAAAATAAGACCACTATCATTAATGTAACAATTTAAGAAGTATTCTAAAACTACTCCATAGTACTTCCATTGTTAATGGAAAATACACATAATATGAAATGATTGTCCTTCAATCCTACAATAAAGAATACTCCAAAGTGACAATAATTTTATCAAAATAAGAAAGAATACTTTAAAAAATTTCTAATCTTATAAAATCTAAAGGCCAATTCTTAATAATTGATACTGCATTTTCAAATGAAAGTGAAAGGCGTTGCACATACAAAGTGCAAGGAGGAATATATATTTCAGTGTAAATGTATAATATGTTTGAATAGATAATTATTGAATAACACAATTATTAAAGTTGAAAATTTTAAAATTACATCAAAACTGTTTTGTTGGCGATATAAGTAAAATGATGATTTAAACAATTTACAAATGAGTCTAAATTTCAGATAGAAGTAAAAGAAGCGATAAAAAATGGAGAAAGGACCTAAAATGGTAAAAACAGATTTTATTCAGCAACCATAGGGCTCCGGTTACCAGTGCCAGAGCAGGGCTCCAACTTTAACTTCATGGAGAACAGCAAAGATCATTACACCAACCACAAGAAATACAAGTCCAGGTATATCTGTTCTTTGCACCTTGGTATCAGAGTCACCAAGGAAAAAGCAAAAATAGTGAAGCACTGGTTGGAATAATGCTTTTTTCACAGACAAGAAACAAAAGCAGGTCAGCTCCAATGGTGTGAGTTCATCCTCCAAGGCTCCTGGTTTTCCATCTTATCCACAGTCTACACAGGACAACTGGACTGTGAATGACCTACTTGTACTACAGTAGAAATTCCCACCCCCTTCCCTGTTGCATGTGAAATACTGAAAGCTGGGGCATGGCCAAGGGTCACTGGGACACAAATCAAAGCAAAATAAAAACTTTGAGTCTGAAACAAGGAATGATATTTCCACATAAAGTGATAGGTTTGGTACAGGCTCTGTGAGTCATCTCTTGGAAAAGCCCAAGGCCAATCTTATGTGCCTGAGACGGAACAAAAAGATTGTATCTCTGACTCCCTACCTGAACGTATTCCTGCAGGGGCAAAGAAGCCTCACTAGAGAACTGGGTTCAGATTCAAATACAGTAAGATGAATCAGGGATGTTTAGCCAAGTAACAAGATGAGGGGGCCAGAGATGGAAAGTTACCAAAAGGGAGAATCAAGCATAGCAGAGATTCTTTCTAACGGATAAGAATTCTTGCTGAAGGCAGGTCAGTCCCATCAGATATCACCTGGATGAGTGGTGGAGAATAAGAAATCGAATTAGATATAGAGCACGATCAGTTATCAAGTGTCAGGGATTCTTGCTAAACTGACATGTCACGATTCTTGCTGAAACTAGATCTTATGGGTGTAGCAAGAATGGTTTCTATCAAGAAAAGGCCTGTCAAATGTTTAGTCAGTGAGAGGGACTTTGTCAGGAGTCTTCAGGCTGCCCTTGTTTCAACTATCTTGTACTTATGAGGATGTCTATTCCTATGAACAAGATTAGAAAAATGCCTTAATTTTCAAGTGGGATCACTCAAAGTACAAAGCAGCTTTTCTAAATGGGGAGACTACATTAAAATTGGAAACACTGCAAAGGAAACAATGGAACAATAAAACTAACTTCCCTGAAGGACTAATTGGTCCATTAGATGTTCACATGTAACCCGAGACCCTAATTACCTAAGCTTTATATAGAAAATGCTGCCTGCAAAGCCATCAGTGGATTCTTTATTTAAAGGTATTATTACAAAATATTTAGGTTGTATGAAGAAAAGCACTTGACTTTGCCAGAAAAAAAAAGTTAGATAGCAGCACAGAATACATTATGCCTTCTGTCTGTGCTCTTCTGAAGTGAATTTTTAAAAATTTTTTCTTCTTTTTTTTTTTATATACCATTCTTCTCCCCCTCGCCTACCCCTCTTCTAACTTCTCCTCCTCCTTTGTGGAAATAATTCAAGTTAAGAGAATAAACCTAAAACAGATAATAAGATAGTCTGAAATTACAGTTTTTCATTAGAAAATGTTGATTTTAGATGTTTCCTTCCAAAAATCCCCTGCTACACAAGACTTCAATCCTTTTCCTACTAGTCCAACTTTTTAATGCTACTCCCAAGTAGTCCAAGAAATAAAAATACAACAAATGACTCTTTTTACTTGGTATTCTTTTCTCCTTTCTTTCCTAGTAAAGCAAAATCATTTTTAGGTTTACTGTTCTTGTTTAATCATTTCCAATACCCTTTTAATCAAGTAATTATCTCCTATTTCAACAGTGATCAAGGACTTCCTAACACTAATTTCAACTACTGATTGGTTTGCTACTCTCCTTTAGTAGCTCTAACCTTGTTGTCGCTTTAACCTCTCCTCTTGAAACTTATTTTTGTATTTTGTCAAATGCTACTTTTCTTCTACTTTATCTACCATTTCTTTTTATTCTGGTTTGTGGAATACTATGTCCGTAGTTTTAAGAATCACTGATGCTAAATGGTCTGGAGTCTTTTCTCTTCCTAATCTAGATGTATTGCTCTGAAGGTCACAGCAATTGGGGCAGCTTAATGTTCCAGACGTCACGGGTAAGTTGTTCTTCCTTAAAAACGTAAGCAGGGTTTGTTTGTCTCTCTCAGATTTTCTGCCAATTCCCAAGGGTTAAACAAGATGTACTTCTTCATCTATGGTTTTGTCTGAAGAGTGAAAAAGCTGAATCATGATTTGAGGCTCCAAAGTCACGCATGGAACTATGACCCAAGAAGGAGCCCCCCTTCATTCATGCTTTGAAGAAAATATTGGCACCATATTCATTTCTTTCACCCAGCTAAAATCTGAAAACGGTTGTTATTTGAAAATACCCTGCATGTTCTCCTGAGTAGGGAAGGATTTTGTCTTCACAGAAAGAAGAGAAAAACTTTTCCCTGATGTTAGAAAGTTAAAATATAAGTAATATCAGCTTAGTGAATTGCCTACCTCCCGTCTGAACTTTGACTTCACAAGAATACTAAGAAGATTCAAGTAAAAACATGAAACATTTCAGTGCTGCTGGAAGGTACCACAGTGATAAGAGGCAAACAGCAGTAATGACACAGAGACACTTTACTCACGCTAGGCTTGGAACGAGTGAATTCTCTGTCCTGACCATACCAGGTATCTGTCAAATATCCAAATGTAGTTCAGTAGACCTCATTGATTTTGTGAACTGTAACTGTCCAATAATTTCTTTTCTATTTAAAAATGACAATCTCATTGTTTGAAGAAAACAGAAACAAACAATGAAAAGCTCTGATGGATTCTGTGTAATGTCTCTCTCAGGGCAGCCACACATCAAATGTTTTCTTGTTCAGTTCTCAGGCAGCCCTGCTGCCACTTATATTAACTATTGTTTTGGGTGGTTTAGGCAGGGAAATTAGTAAAGAAAAGGAAGTAAACAGAATCCATATGGGAAAGGAAGAAATAAAACTATGTATTGTTTGCAGAGGACATAAACTTTTACTTATACAACTGCAAAGTATTCACTAAAAATTATTAGAATTTCTTTAGAGCAACATCAAAAAGAATACTTATGTACATATCTAAAAGCAGAAGTATAAAATTTACAAACAAAAGACTGTGTAACACTGTTGAAAACACTGACGTTTTCAAAGAATAGAAAACATACAGTACTGACGTGTTAGAAGACTTAAAGTTGACAATATTTTCCCAACTAATCTATGTACTTAACACAATCTTTATTACAATGTAAGATGCTTTTTAAACAGAAATTGATAATGTGAGTCTAAAATTGATATGAGAAATTTAAGGCACCAAGTAGCCAAACAATCTTCAGAAAGAAAAAACTAATTGTAAGACTTACACTTTGTGATTAAAAAATTACCAGAAAGCTGTGGAAGTCAAAACAGCGTGGCACTTCCGTAAGTATAAAAATGTAAATCAAGGGAATAGAACAGAGTACAGAAATAAAGCCATAAACTTAAGGTTAACTTTCTTTTAGCATGGGTTCCAAGCCAATTTATTGGGCAAAGAATAGTCCTTTTAGCAAATGGTACTGGAGCATTTGTAGGTAACATGCTAAGATTGATCTCCGACCTCTTTCTGACATACAAAGGAAATTAACTCAGCATGGGACACAAACCTAAAAGTAACAGATAAAATCATAAAACTTAGAAGAAAACAGAGCAGACCATTGTGATCTTAGGGAAATCAACAGTTTCTTGATGTGATACCAAAAGCACAAGTGACAAAATGTACATAAATTTGAATACCTTCTTCTAAGGTACAGATGATAATATTGTGAAAGTAAAAAGATAACCAAGAAATGGAAGAATTATTACAAACACAAAATTGATAAGAACTAGTGTGTTAGAAAAAGAAAGAATTTATACTGCTAAACAATAAATAGTTAAGCAACCCAATTGAAAAAGAGTCTAGATATCTGAATAACCATTTAAAAAAAAAATCTAACAATGGACAAATGTACATGAAAAGATAGCTAGTATCATTAACCATGAAAGAAATGCAAATCAAAAGCACGATATAGTGCTACTGCCATTTCAAACTATTTTGATTGTCATTATCAAAAAGCAAACATTAAATTTGTTGATAATGCAGAGAAATGGGAATCTGGGTTGCAGGTTTTTTGAAAAACAATTTCAAGTTTTCTCCAAATGTTAACATATACAACTAAACTTTCCCTCATGGCTATAAGCTCATGAGGAAAGATAACTTAGGTCAAGATAAAATCATATTCATAAATAATATTGGCATCATTCATAATTTTCAAAACTAGAAACAACTCTCATGTTCATCAATTGATAAATTAAAGGTGACATAGTTATACATTTAAATATTATTTGGCTGTACGAAGAAAGTCCTCTTCTCTGCCAACATAAAGATGAACCTGAAAACTTTATACAGAGTGAAAAAAGCCAGAAACAAATGACCACCTTCTGTATGGCTCCACTTACAAAAGATGCCTATCTCTTGGGGCAAATCTATTGAGACAGAAAATAGATTAGTGGTTGTCTACAGCATATTGGTGTGGAGTAATTGGCAATAATCACTAAGAGTTATTGGGGAAAATGTAATAGTATGAATTGTGTTCAAGATTTTACAACTCTGAATATACAATAAAATATTGAATTGTATATTATAAATGTGGAATTTGAGAAATATGAATTAAATATAAATAATGGTTTTAAAAATAAAACCTAAAATCCTATATATTTTATACAATTAGCTCATATGATATTACTGAAAAAACTATGATGCATTCCCATAATGATTCTGTCTTTCACTGGTGCTTTGTACTATGGTGTTATGTGCACTGATACTTTTTACTGTGTTACAATTTTCAGGTTTTTATCCAGTAAGAAATCAGTAAACATATTCTTCCTTGGGTTAGACTTATAACTTTTGAATAATTTTGCATTCCATGCATGATTTTCATCCTGTATTTTTTAATAAAAAATAAGAGCTTATGTATGCCTTTTTAAAAATTTCCCATTAATATAATTCAATTATGAAGCCTATAGCTGTTTTATTCATTTTTATGCCAAAGTTTCTATTATCATCATTATTATCTTTATTATTTTAAAGTTTTGTTGACTGACTCCACATTTCTTAAATCTTTCCTAATCCCCAGAGTTATATCTTATTTAGATATTTTCCCATGTCTAACCAGATTTTGGAGTTGAAAATATAGATCAGATAGTTTTCTTCAAAATAAATTTTTAAGCATTTACTTTACTACTTTCCATCTCAATTAATAATATATCTTTCCATTTTTGCCATGGTGGGCAGAACCATAAATGTGAAAAACTCAGGTGAGTCATATGAAAAAAAAAATTAAACATCCAAAGTAAATGTAAGGTCACAAAGATTTCTATTTTATTTATCCACTAGTCCAAGTTATGAGAAAAAGAAATTTTTACACTGCTAAAAGAGAAAAAAAAGAAATAAATAACAAACAAAATTAAATAGAAGTAAGGTAGGTAACAATAGAAAATTAAAATAGAAGCAAATAAGATTTAATAGGAAAAGCACATGTATTCAAATAAGTACATGCTACAGTTCAACTACAAATATGGGTCCAATATTTCTAGAAAGATGTGCCAATTTATTTTCATATTTACTTGTTCCCTAAGTTAAGAGCTAACCATTTGTCGGAAGCACCATTCTTTTTTCTTTTTCTTTTTTTGGCACCGGGGATCAAACTCACAACCTCGCACTTGCCAGGCAGGCGCTTAGGCCACTGAGCTAAATCGCCAGCCTGGAAGCATCATTTTTAATTATATCTGAAAGCAAATAAATTTTGAAGACAACATTAATTTATTCATTCTATGAATGTTTATTGATTACTTTTATGTATCAACAATGCTTTCAGATACTTGAGATTTACAAACAAGAAAAGTGATCCCTGCCTTTGTTGAACTAATTTGTTACTCATATAATGTAGACAATAAAGATAAATTTAAGAAATAAGTAAACTATACAGCATGCGAAAGGAGAGAATGGAATATTATAAGAGATAGTAAAACTAGTGCAGGTTGAATAGACTAAGGATTTGAGGGGGTGTTTCAATGAGGTGGTCAGGTGACGAGGCCTTGAGAAAACATCTCTTGAACAAGACTGATGAAAGGTAGAGGTGGCCCCAAGAAGGAAAAGCAGGACAGGAAAAGGAAATGCAGAACTTGCAGGTTGCAGAGGGCGGGGGTAGTAAAGCAGGTGTGTTCCTGTAGTATCAGAGGATGAATCAGTTTGCCAATATATCTGGAGATAAGAGGGAAAGCAGTCAGAGATGTGATCAGAAAACCAAACA
>RJWT010024755.1:0-16369 GCA_004365215.1 Cuniculus paca | reverse complement strand
ATGAAAGCAGATTATATTCTTGCAGTCATAAAAAAGAAGGAATCATAAACTTTATGTTCTAGAGAGGGAGGGACCAAGCAGAAGATAGATATGTAAAACATGGAATGTTTGGTGGAAAAAATAAGGATGTCGGGGAATATGTGCGTGCTTTCTAATTTAAATCCAGAGGTTCTGGGTCGTGTGATCATTTCTGTCACTGGTCTGTTTTGGACTCCACTGCTCTGCGTGAACTAGAAGTGTGAGGACTGGGTCTTCAGGTGAATTGGGGCTCACTCTGTTAGAGAACACAGAAGGAGTACCTCCAAAGCAAAGGCAACAGACATCTAGTATATTTTAACTTGTTCATTCTGACTTTACTTTGTAAAGCAGCACAAAGTAGCATATATTCTTTGCATTATTTGTGTGAAGGGAAGGGGTCGTTTATCATTTGAAGCATTATATCAGTCACATTGCAGCCTTAAATAAATAAATGAAATAAAAAGTGAATGAATGAATAACAGAGTGAATAATAGCTTAGCTACCTACCTAATTGTGGCTGACCTGGTTAATTAATATTTTCTGCCATTGGTACTATAAGGAAAATTTTAAAGCAGCTGGGTGTGTTTTAACTGCCTTGTAGCATGAACAAAGAAAAGTGACTCAATTAGTTGTAATATGGCTGGGTGCTATTAGATACTTAATTGAATAATTACTGGTTTGGGCCAAGGAATGTTTTTATCCTTTAATTATCTATAGCTAATTATAAGCACCCTTAAAACTTATTCTCTTAAAAAAGAAAGGGAATTTCCCTTCTTTAAAAAAAAGGAAACTGGCATGCTTCTCTAGCTACAATGAGTCATTCAATTGAATATTGAAAACTAAAAATGTTTTCTTTTAATAAAGGTAGATGATCCAACTGGTAAATATCTTAGTGGGGAAATTACATTACTTTTGGAAGATGCCATACATACTATTATTGGCTGGAATTCTTAGCTGTGTTTACTGTGGTTCAGAAATGATTCCAGGTGATTAAATTAGTGTCATTAGAAAGATGAGAAGGAACACTTTTCATTATGTCTAATAACAAACTCTGCAGGCCTGAATTCCTTAATTATTCCCCAGAGAACTTAATATATAATAGAGACATTTAGCTAATTAGAAGCAAATTCATAAATAGTGGTTTTAGAGGAGAGTGGTTAATGTTTGTTTCTCTCACGACTGTGTGACCTGTTAAAAGCAGGTGACTGCTATTTGTCCTCTGAAAGAAGCACATCATATTTCATTCATGAACAATATACATAAAGTGGAAATCTGAGGTTTTTGCCCCAAATTGGACCATACTCTAATTCAATCTTATAAATAGATGGTCACTACCAAAATAATATGCCAGAAGCTTATTCTTACTTTTCCTGCTGCTTTTCTTTATTATTTCTTCACACTTAGTATTTCTGTTATTTTTCAAGAAAATAGCAAAAGACACAAGCTGGTGTCAAGCATTTTACTACATCGTTTCCTACAATTGCTTTTGTTGCTGATCTCATGAAGTTTTTCACCTGTGCTGTCCATTTGTGGCTACTGCTTGATAAAATATTGCTTGGAAGTAGCAGCTCTGATTTAACAGTGGTCTCCTCACTCAGGGATTCTCAAACCTGATGTGTGCGCCAGAATCTCCTGGAGTACTTCACATTTCTGGACCCTTCCCAGAGCTCTGACTCCGTAGGCCTGGAGTCTTGCCTGAGCAGAGTCTGCATTGCAGAATGACGTTTTGGTCCATGACAGACTGCGTGCACAGTGATGGTCCCAAAACTTTATAAAGGAGTCGAAAAGTTGGTATCACCAGGTGACATTGTAGCAGTTAAGTCACATCTGTGGTGATCCCGGTGTAAACGAAGCTACTACACTGCCAATCATACAGAAATGAAGTACGTACAAAGAATTATGTATGGTACATAATGATAAATGATGGCATGACTGATCCTGTGTTACTATTCTTTTATCATTATTTTAGCATACACCCCTTCTACTTATATGTAAAAAGAGGTTAACTGTAACACAGCCTCAGGCAGGTCCTTCGGGAAGTATCAAGAAGAAAGCATTGTTTTCCTTAGAGAGGTTGGTCCGGGTCCCTGCATGTCATTGCCCCTGAAGTCTTCCCAAGAGGACAGCGATGCTATTGATCTTCACCCTGGATGGGCCTATCCCAGTGAGTGTATCTCTGTTAGTTTTAAAAAATGTTTTAACAGCAAAAAACAATCAAACAGTGCAAAAACAGGAAGATGCCAAGGTGGAGGCCACCCTTGGCTATATAGCAAGACCCTGTCTTGAAAAAAAAAATGTTTTAAAAAATTTAGAAGTTTATAAGGTAAACATGTACCAATCAGCTAAGGCTAATTTATTGTGTGAAGCAAACAATTCATAAAAACGGTGTCGCCTCAGTGTGGTGCTCGCAATGTATCCAGTGGGCTCCAGTTCTGTCTGTGGCCTTTGCTTTCACGCCCCACTCACTCACATACTCACCCAGGCCAGCTTCTTTCTGGTCCTGAAAGTCCTGGTGGTGACAAGTGCCCTACAGCAATGTGCCACTTCCTTGCCCTCATGGCCTGTATTTTGCTACATCTTTTCAATGCTTAGGTATATTTAGGTGCGCAGACACCATGGTGTAACTGTTGGCTGAAGCCCAGTAACTTGATGTCCAGCTTGCAGGCTCAAAGCAATGCATCGTGCCACGCTGCACACAAGAGTGGTAGACCGTGCCCCGCAAGTTTCCGCACACACATTCCTACGATGTTTGCTTGGTGATTCCATTGCCAACTGATACATTGCTCAGAACATAGCCTCAGCCTTGGAGATCGATGACTGTGTGTGGATTCATAATAAATTCTCTGAAGTGTTGCCCATGGTGGTGAACCACACGTTGAGAACCATGGCTCAGCCTCAAAGACGTGAAAGATGAGGGGTATTTAGGTGGTGTTGAGGAAGGGAAGGTAGTTGTAGAATAAGCAGCAGTAAATTCTTTCTTGATTCTTTCATTTAAGGAACACTTTAGTAATTTAAATTGTCATGAGCTTTGCTGTTCTAACTCATCCTAAATTGTTAATTTGTATATGCACATGAATAATTTCTCATCAATTGCTGGGAGGATGAAAGTCACAAAAGGATGCGAAATGCTTTTGGGAAATGTTCGCATTTGGTAAAAGTGCTGAGACGCGATTGAAGAGCGTTTACAGCAAGGAGAGAGTGCCCCCCATAGGCGTCTGTCCCTCTGTCCCAAGAGGGGTGTTGATGAGGAGGGACAATGGGTGTAGAAGAGTCCCTTCTTGTTCATTTGTTTACTCAACAAATACTTACTGTTACTCTCTCGATGTCAGGGGATACATGCAGGAAGAAGCAAGGGAGACAAAGGCCCATTTTGTGTAGAGTTTACATTCTAGAAGGAAAATACAAAAACACACCGAGGTAAATATATGGCACATTTGACGTTGACAAGTGATATGAAGAAAAAGTGGAGGAGGCTTGGTTGTAAAAAGAGAAGCAATTTTAACTTACACATAGCACACAGGCTTTCAAAATAACACCATGAAAAATCTCCTGTGCAAACTAATTCTTGAAGAAATTTGATGAAAATGCAGATTTCTGTATTCCACCCCAGATATTCTTATTCAGCCTTCTGGAGTAAGGCCTGGAAGTTGCTCTCTGAACTGAAAAGATTCCAATACAAATACCTTCCTGTCCTCACGGAGGATGAGAGACAGAGAGGGAAGTAAGCAGGTTCAGGAATATAGTGAGAGAAGGTTGGAAAGAGGTGTGAAATTGAAGGGGTAGAAACAAGAAGAAAAATTAGTCCTATAAAATGCTCTGATAAAAAAATTATTGTCATATAAGCTTACAAGACTCTTCTCATTCCTTCTTGAAGATTCACAATATAAATTGGATATCAAGCTCTGAAAAAATCGAAGACTGAAGATGCTATTTCATCTTGTATAACTACTTGGCTTCCCTGATGAATTTGACTAAGAACTCTTTTCTATGGCTTCATTCTTTCTTTCTGTGAGAACTTTCGGGACACACTGTTTGACTTTACTCAGAACCCAAAGTCAACTTTTATTCAATAAGCATTTACTGAGAACCTAAGGTAGGCAAAGTAGTATAAGGTTCTTTACTCCAGAAATTCCTCATCTTTATAATTAGAGAATAATAGAAAAGTATATGGAATCAAGTACAGATTGATATGCTTCAAAATAAATGGGACTGGTAGTAGAGAAGGAAGACAACTTAATAAGCAAGGCCCACTGGAGAAAGAGTGCTGCAAAGAGCTTAGAACAATGTAAAAACTTTCAACATTAATATCAAGATAATAACATATGACAAATATAGCTAACAATGCTACATACTGTGTTGAAAGTACTAGAGGCAGTCCAGTCCTTGTAACTACCCTGATTCATAGGTATTGTTATTAACTTTATTTTACAAATGAGGGTATCGCGGCAGAGAAAGGCTAAGTCACTACCCAGGGATGTAGCTAATACAGGAAGCCCATGATCCCAGGAGGGCTAATGCCAGCACCCGCGTGCTCATCTGCTGTGCAAGGCAAGGTCGTTTGACAGACCGTGATAATTCATACGTTAGCTCTGTCTGTAAAATTCCCTCGTTTGTTATTCCTTCAAACTGAAAATAAGGAAGATTGCCCATGGAGCTGGGTTCTAGTACTGCTGAACACTTACCCAGCTGTGCAGAGTTTGCAAGGTACTTACCTACTCTGAATCCTGGTGTTTTCACTTCTAAAACAGGTGACTTGGCAGTACCTGCCTCAAGCAGTCCTGTTGAAGACTGAATGAAACATGGCTATAAATAATGGAACGTAGTTCATGGTACATATCACATATACAATAAAAGGCGATTTCAGTATCAAAATCTGCAGAAAAGAATTAACTCGTTGATTTTAATAACTACACTTCTTCTCTATTCATGTGATCCCCTTTCCTTTTCTTTTCTTTTCTTTTCTTTTCTTTTCTTTTCTTTTCTTTTTCTTTTTCTTTTAACTAGGAACCTGAAATGAACAAAGAGAGAAATAGACATGAAATTAAATAAATCTTTCTCTGGAATCACTGACCCTACTCTGCCCACAAATTGATCTCCACCTATAGATCTAAAACATGGGGGTAATTACACTTTCTATAAAAGGTCAGATATTAAATTCTTTCAGCTTTGTTGGACAAAAAGTCTTTATTGTAAACTGTTCCACTCTGTCACTGTACCTCAAACCAACCACGGACTGTACATAAAGAAATGTGCAGGATTATGTTTCAATAGAATGTTATTTATAAAAACAAACAGTAGACTAGACATGGTCTATGGAGCTTGGTTTTACCGACTCCTGATCTAGAAGAGCAACAGTTTTCCTTACAGTTCACCCAAACTTGTATATTTGTCTATTCAATTGTTTGGTTTTTATTATGGTAAAATATATATAACATAAAAATTACTATGTTAACATTTATTACCCTACTCTTTAAAAGAAGAAAATGGCTTTTTAAAAAAACTTGCTTTTATGTGGTTTTGCACTTTTGATTCTTTGTATATTATCTATTTTAAGTTGACGAGGAAAAGTCAGATGTATTTGTAGTATACAACATGATATTTTAAGATACATATGAATTTTGGCATAGCTGCATCAAGCTAATTAGCATATCTATTCCCTCACATACTTTTATTTGTGGTGGAAGCACTTGAAATCTGTCATTTTCAGCAATTTTCCAGTATACATTTTATCTGGTTATTGGCTATGATCAGAATATTTTATTATAGAGCTCCTGAAATTATTCCTCCTAACTGAAATTTTGTGTTCTCCCCAATCTGCATCTTCCAACCCTCCAGTAACCTCCATTCAACTTTCTACTTGCATGGGATTGACTTTTTTAGATTCCATAAATATGTGAGTTTAAGTACGTTTATACTGGATACAACCATCAGCACTGTCCATTTCCAGAACTCTTTTCATCTTGGGGAACTCAAGATGTATTCATCACAACTTGCCCTGCCCTAGAACCCCCTTTCTACTACTTAGCACTGTGATTTTGACTACTCTAACTACCTCACTTACGTGGAATTATGTAATATTTACTCGCGATTGGGTTATTTTAATTAGAATGTCTTCAAGATTCACTCATGATATACCATATGACAGAATTTTGTCCTTTTTATTTTTTTTATTTTATGGAAGAAATAAAGCAAAATTTCATAATGAAATAATAGAGAATAACAATAGTTAATACATTGTGTATTTTGTCTTCAAAGTAGTTACTCAGAGTACAAGATATGGGCATACGTAGTTCTCCACAGACTGAAATAATATTCCATTGTATGAATATACAACACTTGCTTCTCTGTTTATCCACTATCAGACAATGGATTGTTTCCATGTTTTAGTTGTTGTAAATAATGCTGCTAAGAACATTGATGTACAAATACTTCCTTGAGACTTCTTTCAATTATACTTTTGAATGTGAACCTAGAGGTGGAATTGCTGGATCACATGATAATTAAGTTTTTAATTTTTTGAGGAACTACCTTTTTTCCCCACAGTAGATGAATGATTTTATTCTCTCACCAACAGTCCATAAAAGATGCAAATTATCTTCATCTTCAGCAACAAACATCTTTTGTTTTTTTTTAGTTATAAACCTCATAACAATTACAAAGTGGTAGCCCCTTGTACTTTCAATTTGCATTTCTGTCATGATTAATGATGCTGAATATTTCTATAAGCGTTTCTTAGCTTTTATTGCATCTTCTTTTGTGGAATGTTTATTCAAGTCCCTTGCCTATTTTTCAAGCTCCTTGTTGATTTTTATATTTTTGAGTTTTAGGAGTTCTCTTTGTGTCCTAGATACTGACTCTTTATCTGATGTGATTTAAAAGTATTTCCCTGATGTTATAGATTGTCTTTTAACTCTTTTGATAGTGTCTTTTAATGTGAAATTATACAAAGATTTCATGAAGCCAAAGTTTTAATATTTTTCCTTTTTTGCTTTTGTTTTGGTGTCATGCAAGAAATTATTGTCAATTTTGATGTTCTGAAGCTATTGCTCTCTTTTCTTCTGTGAGTCTTACAGTGTTCTTGTATTTAGGTCTTTCACCTCTTTTGAGTTAGTTTTTATATAGTGTTGGGTAAGGGACCAACTTCATGTCTTGGCATACAAGTATCCAGTTATTCTGGCACTATTTCTTGAAAAGAGTGTTTTTTCCCTTGTTGAAAATTATTTTACCATACCCACAAGGAGTTTTTTTATTGTATCCCGTTGATCCAAATTTCTGTGTGTATGCCAGTAGTATAGTTTCCATTATTGTACCTTTGTATAAGTTTTGAAATCAGTAAGTGTGAAATATCAGCTTTGTTCTTTGTCAGAGATGTTTTGGCAATTCAGGACAATCTCTGAGATTTCATATGAATTTTAGGATGAGTTTTTCTTTTTCTGCAAAAATAGAATATTGAGATTTTGATGACACTTGTATTGAATAGGTAAATCACTTTGAATAGTGTTATGGTTTGTGTCTAGGTGTCCTCCCAAAGCCTCATGCAGTCATAGGTGGGGCCTTTCGGAGGCGGCTGGATCTAGAGTGTGTGACACTGGGATTGATTCATGGTTCAGTGCTAGAATGTTGTGTGATGCTGGGATTAGAGGTGTGTGATTACTAAATCAGTCCACCCATTGGTTGGCACTGCCCTAAACCAGGCAGTTCAGATAGAGTATAAAAGAGGCATAAAGAAGCTGCTCTTGTTGTTTGCTTCCTTTTGCTGTCTCCTGCCTACTATGAACTGTTTCTCCTTTGTGATGTCCCTCTGCCATGCCACCCTGCCTTGGAGACAGCCAACTATGAACTGAAACCTCTACAAACTTTGAGCTGGAATAAACCTTTCCTCCTTTTACTTTGGGTGTTGGGTATTTTTGTCTCAGCAATGAGAAAAGTAACTAAGACAAATAGTATTGGCATTTTAATAATACATTGTACAATATGTTCACCTCTTTGGTGAAGTTTATGCTAAAGTACGTCTTTTTTTTAGGCTATTTCAAATGGTATTGTTTTCTTAATTTTCTTTTTTGTGCATTGTTAGTGCACAAAAATGAAACAGAATTTTCTGTGTTGATTTTTTTTTCCTGCTACTTTGCTGAATTGACTAATTGCTACAAAATGTATTGTGGAATCTTGAGGGTTTTCTATGCATCAGATTGTATCTGTAACCAGGGAAAGTTTTATTTCTTCCCAGTTTGTATGGGTCTTATTTCTTTTTCTTGTATTGTAATTCTGGACTTTCATAATTATGTCAAATACAAATCATCTAAGCAGACATCTTCGATTTCTGATTTTAGAGTAAAATTTTTCAGTCTTTTACCATTAAGAATGATGCTTGCTGTGGGCTTTTCAACAACTATGCTGACAGAGTTTTATTCTATGATTAGGTAGTTTAATGATTTTTTTTCTGTGAAAGGTGTCAAATTTTGTCAAGTGATTTTTTTCTGTATCTTTGAACTGATCTCGCACTCTTTTCCCTTCATTACATTAATGTGCTATATTTCACTGTTCAATTTTTATGTTCAGAATCATGCTTGTGTTCAAGCTATTAATCTCTCTTCTTCCTGGTTCATAATCTTAATGTACTGCAATCTTTGGTTTGCTAATATTTTTCTGAGTGTTTAATATTGAAAATGTAGATCTGCACTTTTTAATAGTGTCTTTGACTTTGGTATGAGGGCAATATTGATATCACAGAATTGGTTGGGAAGTGTTTGTGCCTCTTCTATTTTTTGGAAAAAGTTGAGAAAGATCGTCATTAGTTTTGAATGTTTAGTAGAATTCACCCAAAGAAGCCACTGGGTTCAGAGATTTTCATTAGCAAAAGCTTTAGATTACTGATTAATGTGCTCACTTCTGTGACACATATACTAAAATCGATTACTTATTAAATATGTTACTAGTTATAGGTCTATTAATATTTTCTATTTCTCCATGCCTTAAACTGATAGATTTTGGAATTATTATAGATATGAAATTTTTCCACATCATGTAATTTTTCAAATGTATTATTTTTTTATTTTTATTAGTCTCATTATCCTTTCTTAGATCTTTGTAATTGGTAATACTATTTTCATTTTTTGATTCTTATCTTTTCTCTTAGTTCATCTAGCTAAAGGCTCATCGATTTTCTTGATATTTCAAAGGAATCTGTTTTTTGTTTTGCTGGTTTTCTCCATTATTTGTCTATTTCCATTCTATTTCTGTTATGTGCTTTCTTCTGATCCACTGGGTTTACTTTGTTCTCTTTTTTCCCCTTTGCCTTAAATAGCAGGGTGCATTTTCATCTAGCCTTTTGGGCTCTCTTGGGAGAGTGGCTACCAACCCTCTCCTTTCTGTAATGGGGCTCCAGAGGATGAGGGTATGGGCCATTATAGTGTCCCTTTCATGAGATACTTCTTTATGTTGGCAGGCAGACTGACGCCTTAGTATCTGACCCATACCGTGGTGTCTCTCTCACAGGAAACATTTATATTGGCAGACACCCTTGAGGCTGTTGTCTGGCCTGTGTTCAGTTTATTTTGCCAAGATATATACTCTCTTGGGAGAGCTATGACCAGTACAGACGTTAGGTCTGAGTGTATCCCTCAGGTGAGATACAGAGGAAGTAACTCAGCAACATGCATGAAACAAAAGTAGTATATTATTTACAGATTCCAGAAAAGGCAGGGCAACATACCTCAAAGTTAAATGGAAAGAGGGAGACTTCCAAGATATGCATGCTCAACCAGCAGCTGGGAGCAAAAGAGAACGGGAACTATGAACCTGTACCTTTCCTGGGACAGATGACATTAACCAAGCAAGTTTCCTACAGGGCATTCAAATTGATATGTTGAGAGCAAGCAGACATGGGTTGTGCAAAATCATATGGAGACTGAAAAGTGGTACCGGGATGTATCTGCAGAGTCCATTCAGGATGCAGGGATCAGTGGGGAGAGTCAACTAGTGCTTCGACTCAAGTAGGAGAGTGGAAGGGCAAGCGGCCATGTGTGGAAGGGGCAGCCTTGTTTTATCACAGCCCATCACATGCTTGCTAAAGGAAGCCAATTTTAATTACTGTTATGACTTCATGTTGTATTGAAATTTTTATTAATATATATTGTCATCTGTTGCTTTCTATGAATTAAGACCCAATTTATCTGACCTTAATAAAGTTACTTCTGCCTTCTCAGTTGCTAGTTGTATGCTATATTATTTTGCATTCATTCACTTTCAAAATTAACTATTTGAGTCTTTGAATCTAAAGGAAGTCTCTCATAGAATATCACTGGATCACATTTTTTAATCTATTTTATCTCTATCTTCTGATTAGAGTTTAATTCATTACATTACTTGTAAAAGGGAGTTACTTCAACCATTTCCCTACTTATTTTCTATATACTTCAAAGAGTTTATTTGTCCCTCATTTCCTATATATTGTCTTCTTTTGAATTTAGTTGAGATTTTTGATACTGAAATATTCCAATTCATTTCTCAGTTTCTTTTGTGTGTAATCTTTATGTTGCTCATTATTTGTTGTGGGTACTGTACTCAACAATTGAAAATTAGAACACTAATTTGAATTTGTGTAGGGGTAACTGCATTATAAAATTCTTTTTTTTATTATAAAATTCTTTTCCTTTCCTGTTTCCCCTTCTTTCAGTTGTTGATGTCACAAAATTTCACCATTTTATTTAGAAACACAAACCTGAAATCTTTAATGGATTAGTCTCTTCACTTCCATAGATAGCAAACTGTTGAAAACAAAATCTAAAATAGCTCTAGCTTTTGACTAATTACTATTTTCAAATAAATATATTGTTCTCCTGAGAATTAAATCATTTAGAAAACAAAAACTGGAATTACATATGAATGTTGCAATAATACTAGCTTTTTTAATTTCTAATTTTCTACCTTTACTAAGATCAATTGTCCTTCAATTTAGAGCCATCAATGCACTGCAAAATATTTACATTAGATGTATTCTGGAAGTGACATTTTTTTTCTCTCTTAGGATAAAGATTTCTGGTGTTTCCTATTCTACTATCTACCCAATGTTGCTTTCTCCATTTATTAATTTTAGAAGTTTCTTGTCAATCAAAGAACAGATTATTTAAGAACTTGATATGTTTCAGATACTGTGTAAACCAGTGCTGAAAAATAAAAGAGAAGGACTGTTTCCTTGGTCACATGAAATTTGTATTTCATAAGAAGTGGCAAAGAAAGTCTCATAAGAAATGAATCACTCATAATTCTACTAAGGAATACAAGATTTTTGAAAGTACACTGTGCATATAAATGAATGGCAAGAGAAGAAGCTTCCCAGAGGTCCTGTAGTATCTACTCTGTAAAGTGGAGGCAGAAAATGTCTGCTTGGGTAAAGAATATCTTTTACAAAAGCCCTAGATTTTGAAGTGAATGAAAACCCACAGTTGTGTTAAAGGTGGGTTGACTTCAGGATAAGTTTTTTAAATTTCCAAATGCTATATCAGCTATAAAGTGATTTTTCTAAAAAGTGCTTTTATTTCTCTCCAACTCTGACACCTGCTACTTTACCATTCTCTGCATGAGACTGAATTCCCTGCTGCCTTAAAGTCTGACACTTCCTGTGAGAGTTTGTAGAGCTGACAACCATAAGCTGCACCATGAAAGACTCAGTGTCATTGTGTGGCAGTGTGGTTGTTGGCCCAGGCAGGAGTGGTCATTTACTCTGTCATTCAGTTAGTAAGGGGATCGTGTTTTGTCTGGTGTCTTCACATTTTCTTGTATTGCATGGGCTAAAAATCCAATTGGTTTATCTAAATGACATAAACATGAAGCAGGTAATTTTTTCTAAAGTACTTTCCAGTAAAAATGATTCCTCATAATATCATAGTTTCTTAGAATGAGAGCTTTTGGAAAGACCTTATGAAATGACCCAGTTGAACATGTTTTTTAGAATATCTAAGGAAGCAACACAGAACAGAGGAGAAGGTAGGTTTAGAGCAGGACTGTGTGCTACACTGCACTACTCTACCAGCAGAATTGGATCATGTCTCTACATTTGACTTCTGTGCGATTTCAACATCTGTCAAAAAAAGTGTCTTCCTTTCACAAGAATTTCGAAAAACACTGATCTGCTTTCATAATTTTACTCAGCAAGATGATGGTGTCAGCTCATCCATTAGCGAAAATTGATTGAGTACTTCTCTTTCCAACTCTGTGTTCAGTGGAGTCATGTTGATTATTTGAAATTAGCAAATGCTACAAACGTCTTCTATTATTTTTTCTAGAGGATGAGCTAATTAAGCTGTTATTAGTGGTCAATGTAACGTATCAACACCACATCACAGCTACCTAAGTGCATGGTTGGGAAACAAGTACAGATCTTTTAGCCCAGATTCTAAAACTGTTTCTGAGATGCTCGGAATCACAACAAAGTGATGGAAGTACACGTGAATTGCAAGTCCACATGCAGCAAATGCATTCATGTAAATGCGTGCATTTACCTGCTGACAAAGCCTCTGAGAAGTTTGAATTCTATCCCCATTTTGAGGTATAGATGTAGAAGTTGAAAAGAAGTTGACCCCAAAACATTTGTTTAGTGAGTTGCAGAGCCACAGTTTCTAGATAAACGGAGCCAGCTGTTTTCCTTGGACTGTACAGATATTGACCAGTTCTTGACCTCGAACAAGTCTCTTAACTTCTTTAAACATAAATTTCTTCTCTCAACATACCTAGAAAAAGATAGGCCTTAGCTATTTCATAGGAAAATTGAAACCCGAGTAAAACTGTGTATGTGCAAATGCATTTTATAAATTACAAAGTGCTATTAAAATTACATTAGTCTATTACTCATATAAAATATTAAATCATGACACCACTCTGCTTCAATTTCATATTCATTAATAGGAATGAGAAGCAGTTTAGCACAGCAATTAAGGACACAGACTTTGTCATCAGACAGGCCTGAGTTGAATCTCATCTCTTTATTTCTTATCCACAATTGCACTGTGTGATTTTGGGAAGTTACTTAACCTCTCTGTATCTCAGTTTCCTCACTTATAAATAGAGAAGAATTTAATACTTAACTCATAGAGTTTTATAAAGGTTACATAATGCAGGAAAAATATTAAATTGGTGCTATGTGAAGAATTATCTTCACTTTAATTGGAATTATTATCATTGTCTTATCCACCAACACTAACTGAACTATTTTTGTAGGGGGATTGTGTGTTCCACTATTTCCACAGACACTGCCTGAATGACAAATGTCTTATCTTTCAACTCACTTTAACCTTAATTTATTTACAAACCTCTTGACAGCTTCTCTTTTTCAAGCTATATTTGTTTTGATTTGTTTTTCATCTTCTCATCCCCTCTAGGCAGAGCCCCAGATCCATTTACAGTGCCTTCCTCCCACTTAGCCTCGGTGGCTGTGTTACAAGAACCCCAGGAGTGGCCTGAAGCCACGGATAGTCTTCAAACTACATATGCCATGCTTTTTCCTGTACATCTATACTTATGATAAAGTACTTTATAAATTAGGCACAAAAAGAGATTAACAATAACTAATACTAATATAAAACAGTTACAACCATATCCTGCAATCAAGTGAAACAGTGTGAAATTTCATCACACTTACTCAGAAGGCATGCATATAAAACTTATGAACTGATTATTTCTGAATTTTTCCATTTTCTATTTCTGCATGGTGGTTGTCCATGGGGAACTGAAACTGTGAAATGCAAAATCAGCCAGTGGGGGAAGAAGGGGTCTGTATAATTATCTTTGCTTTCACTTTGGGGGCATTGACATTATTTTTTCTTATTTTCTCTTTCTCCTTCCTTTCCCTTCTCTCCTAACTTGAACGTCTGCTGAGTGACCTCATAGTATTTAACAAATAATGGATGGTTATTGATTCATGGTGCTTGAAGTGTCAGATTAGCAAAACCTATAGGCTTTCTACTGAAGCTCTTAAAATTTAAGTGACCCAAATTTAAAAGTAAAACATAATTTGTGCTCTCCTACCCTTTTTCTTCTTCACTTATTTCTACCTTTTTTTCTCTAAAAGTAGTTGGCCTCAGTAGTCTTTATAGCTTTAACCAAAAAAAAGACAAAAATATTGCTTGCTGATTCTAGAATGTATTAATAAAATATATAGTATTTAGCAAACTGAAGTTTTATTTTTTATTTTATGGAAAAAAGGTCAAACAAAATTTCATAACAAAATAATAGGAGACTAACAATAGTTAAGACATTACATGTTGTTATTTTTACAACTAAAGTTTTACTTTAAGAGTAAACACAAGCATAATGTATTACTTTAGTTTTCACTGGCTGGAAAAACTTCCCTTCCAAATGAGATAAGAGCTCCACTGTTATGGTTTGTGTCTGGATGTCCCCCAAAAACTTCATGTAGTTATGGGGGCAGGCTTCTAGAATTTGTGATTGATTCATGGTCCAATGCAGGGATCATGAGTGTGAGTGCTACACCCACCCTAGTGTGGGTAGCCTACATACCATGTAAGGGACAGAAAATGTCTTCTTTCTATGTTCCTCCCTTTTGGCTCTTGTTGCTTTGGTTGTTTTCTGCCTCCATGAACTGTTGCCCTCTGCCCTGTGACACTCTGCCTTGGAGCCAGCTGCGTATGGACTGAAACCTCCACAAACCGTGAGCTAAATAAACCTTTTCTCCTTTAACTTTGGGCATTGGGTATTTTGTCCCAGCAATGAGAAAAATAACCAACACACCCACTGAAGACTATAGTCCGAGACTGACTATAGGTCCACCAAAGAAACTTATCAGTCCAGGCTTCACTCATTTACTATATTTGTCAGACACCATCATATCTTGGCCAGGAAGGTTAGCAGCTTTGCATGAATTCTAAACTATCACACAGAAGAGGTACATGAGTCAAAAGGAGAGGAATTATGGAATCAGAATTAGCTTTGTGTTTACTCCTAACAGTTTCTCTGAGTTCTAGTATCCCACCCTGCATAGTTAGGTAGTTCAGGAGCTTTCAAACCACTGCCCCAATCCAAATCTGGTTTTCTATCTGATTTTGAAAGACTTTTGATCCAAGAATGGTTTCCACATTGTTTTTATTTTATTAAAAATATGTGTCTGCAGTACATAAATGATTACATTCCTTCTGAGGAGTTGGTATGTATGCATAACACATCTTTTTCATCCCTTTCTCCTCCTTCCTTCCCTCTTCTTCCATCTCTTGGTCCCTTCTCTCTTGGCAAAAGATTTATTTCCCTATTTTGTATCATCTAACTTTTATTTTGCTCTTTATTTATGTTTCAGGTTTTTCATATAAGAGAAACATTGCAATATTTAAGCTTGTGTGTCACCTTTGTTTCACTTAACATTATGATCTTGAGAACATGATGAGCATGATGATCTTGCATCCATTTTTCTACAAATGACTCGTTTACCCTTCTTTATGGCAGAGTAGAACTCCATTTACATACCACATTTTCTTTCTGCATTCTTCTAGTGATGCACACATAGGCTTCTTTCAAGATTTAGCTCTGTTGAATTATGCTGCTATAAACATGAATACACTCGTATTATGTATATCTTTAACTCTTTGAGCATGATACCAAGAAAGAGAATAGCTGTGCCAAAGGGAATTTCTATTTTTAGTTTTTGAGGACTTCCCATACTGATTTCTATAATGGTTGAACTAATTTATATTCCCATCAACAGTGGAGAGGGGTTCCTTTGTTCCTGATGTCTTGCCATGATTCATTAATTGATTTTTTTTTTTTTTTGTGCTAGGAATCCAACTCATGACTTCATGCTTGCCAGGAAGGTGCTGTGCTGCTAAGCTATATCCCTGGTCCTAATTTCTTGATGGTGTTCCTTCTAGAGTAAGAGGGAATCTTGGTGTCATTTTAATTTGCATTTCTGTAATGACCAGAAACATTGAACATGTTTTCATGTATTTATTGGCTGTATGTACTTCTTCTGAGAAGTATCTATTCATTTCGTTTGGCTGTTTTTTGTTTGGGCTTTTATTTAGGGGAAACTAACTTTTGTTAGCTATTAATATATACTAGATATTAGAATATATTTCTCTGTCTGTGGAAAAGCTGGCAATATTTTTCCATTCCACAGTTTCTTTCATTCTGCTAGTTGTTTCTTTTGGTGTGCAGAGCTTTTTAATTTGACATGATCCCATTTATTGATTCTTGCTGTTATTTCTTGTGTACTTGGGGTTCTTGTCAGAAAGTTGGTTTTCAAATTGTAAAATAATTGAAACAAATCACAGGAAAATAATATTTAATATCATGAAAAGTATGAGATTCAAATGTAGGCATCTATAAACATGGTTTCATTAGAACAAGA